>VZUA01065164.1:7217-19796 GCA_013401035.1 Horornis vulcanius
GCACACCTTTCCAGTGTACACTTGCCATAAAAACCCCCATGAAGCTTGCTTCATAGTGCCCCATGAATACTTGATTGTGCCATCTGCATTTTTTTAAGTTTGTCTTTATAATAGGAAAATGATCATATTACAAAATCAATAAATATAGTAGTAATTTAAAAATAGTATTGAGAATGTGTAAAATGCATCTGGCCTTTGTGGTTACATAATTAATAAAGAATTAATTTGGAGGAGGAAGCACATAAAACAATGCATATTATGCAACACGTTATACATTACCAGCGACCCTTAAATCTTCCTATAAAATGGAGTGTGATATACATATTGCTAATATTTCTAAAGAAAACTCAGGAAATAAAACACCTTAAGAAAGTAGTATCTCCTTGCTTTTTATAAAAGATCATAGCCAACATCAATTCCCTGTACAGCTGCCTTTCAAAGTTACAATAACTGAGAATTTTTCTAATTGTATCAAAGATAATAGCAAAGAAATTGAACCAATACATTTAATTTTATTCTAAATGAAAATAAAATAAAATCAAAATGGTGTTCTGGAGGACAGAAAGAGAAACCAAGGGGGGAAGAGGGGGAAGAAAAACAATAGCTCTTTCAGAAGAACATCTTAAAAGTGACAAAATTTTTAGTGACTATTAGCGGTCGTAACATTTTGGTGCTGCAACTATCTTTTACTCTGCACCTTTTATTCATACTAGGCTTTCATTATACACACACATCTGTTCTTGCCATCAGAAAACAATTACTTCTTTCCTTTGTAATGACTTCTTGCCTTCAGTGTTTTCCAGTGAAGTTTAAAAACCCATACAACACAGTTTTCCAGGTTCACACAAAGAACACAGGCTTGCTAGTGAGGGTAAAGTCAATTATACCAATTACTATCTACAGATGCTGGACAAAAATGTATTTTGGACACTTTTAATAAAGAAAGCACAATTCAACATTCCAAAACTTGATATGAATCTTAGCCTACGTATTTGAGGGGTGTATCATTCTTGTGAGAAAGAGGGAGATTACTTACTTTTTTCTGCTTACACACAATGACTCTTCAAGGATGTAGTAATTCACTCCTAGTTTTATCAAATCTCTTTTTACTTGGCTTGCAGGTTTTCGACTGTACATGGAATACACTACTTTAGTTCTGGCCCTTCAAAAAGAAAAATCTGAGGGTTAGTGCAACAGAGCATGAAAATGTAAGCTTTAACCTTAGACTGGAGAGGGAGGCTTTTTTATTTCTCAAGGTAACTATGCTAAAGCAAAGTTTATATTAATAGAGCCATTTGCTTAAATATGCTTATGTCTTCACAAATATAATGATTCCAAGAACAAGTTATACAGCCCCTTGTTTTTTCTGTAGCAAGAGACAACTTTGTAACAAGATCCATGGTTACTGTGAACTGAATGCCTGAAGTTGTCAAAGCAATGCATTCACTATGTAATACTCAAGGCTAGGAACAAACTTGCTTGGACTGGGGTAATCAGGAGGAATCTGCTGAGTCTCTCCATCACTGTGTGTCCCTTGCTGTGACATTCTGACATGCAGAGCACAAGGCCTGAAGTCTGCCTACAGTGATCAAGCAAAAATCAGCCCTTGCACACCACGATCCCGTTTCAGAACTTAGATGACATTTCAGGTCCCTCCAAAACAGACCAGTCCATATCACATCCAGTAACATCCTCCCCTGAATTCCCCCGAATGTGCAAAGCATGATGCTACTAAAGCCCATTAATTTCCTGATACTTAATATGGGTATTGTCTGCACCTTATTTTTCCCAAACATGCCCTGTCCTGCAATTTTGTAACTAGGACAGAACATTTCAGTTGAAAGGGAGCTACATTGATCATCCAAGTCTGACCAATTCAGAGCAAAAATTAAAACCAGTTTTAATGCCAGGCAGAGAACTAAGGACACGTAAGGCATGTAAAATGAAACCCTACACTTTCTCTTTTATCCCTATCTTGCCACTTCCTTGTGGTGGATTTCTTCTAGGCAGTTCCATCAAATTAACAAAAAATGCTACACTATTAAATTCAATAAAAGAAATTCATGACCTTTTCAGATAAATCAATTTCAACTTAGGCAAAGATCCTGATTTCGAAAACAACAATCTTAGTAGCTCCACTACAAAATTTCAGCTTCAATAATTAACCAATTATCATAAAAAATGACAGCCAATCACAGAAAGCTAATAGAAATAAATACCCTGGCTATCTTGGAAAAAAAATTGTAACTGTCTACCATGTCAGGAGTAACTCGAATGAAGAAAGGACATAATTGTACAGATGAATCCAATTCCTTAGCTTAATTCTGATTTTCTTGTATGTAAGTTTGAAGCCCTATCTGTCTCTAGAGTAGATTCTTTCTGATGAACACAAATCCTCAAGAAATAATGCATGTGTTTTCAATCGGACTGAAATAACAAATCCAGTTCTATGAGGTTTTAACAAATTTTACAATATAAACCAATGCCACTTCTACTGTGTATTACAAACATTACGCGAATCAACAGCACAGCAAATAAAACCTCAACTGCAAAATTTACCTTAATCCTGCATCTTCATAGTGAGGATGATTTACAATAGGACGAAGTGTAGACAATTTAACACTTGCCATTGTAGGCATTGCTCCTGCAAAAACTGCATCTGAAATACACAATCAATGGCATTTCTGAAATGAGGAATCAAACAGTTAGAGAAGCAATTCAACTACTTGAACAGTAATCCTGTAGAAAAACCATGAAGAGGGCAGAGTACTCCTTTTTAAAAGGCTGTATGTGACATCAACAGGAAATCAGTGTTCTACTTTGTTTTTTTTTTAACTTTGAATATAAGCCATTAGATAACTAAGCATCTAAGAATGGAGATTTAATACATCATCTTTTTCCTGAAATGGTAGAATAGCATACTCATTATAACAACACACTTTTGTCACTTCTTTCACCAGTGTTAAATGGGCAATAAAATCTCAGCCCACTGCGGCTTTAACATATTTTCCTTCTAAAAAGCAAACTACATTGTTTCCAAACAGTTTTCTGTAACATTTTAGGAAAAGGAGGGGTGCAGCCAACAATAGACACAGGCATTTTTAATTTTCTTTTTGCAAAATGGTGACCATGGACCCGCATACAGGACCAGTGTCATTTAAGTGAAAACCAATTTTAATTGGACTTGGCAAAGACGCTTCCATTGAAAATACTCCACCAGCGGTTTAGAACCTCCAGATCAGTAGCCTAGAGTCTAACAAAGCCAGCTTTTGGTGCTTTTTTTCATTGGACATAGCTTTTACGTGGACAAGTAGACATGCCAGACCCACAGACAGTAGCAACACCTCTGCAGTCATTTGTGACAGGCTCCATGGTTCGACCTCACAGTAAATGGGGACATCCTACATTATTAAATAGTTTACCTTGTCTGGTATTGACTTTTATCCACTCTAAAAGTTCTTCCTGTGGCAAATTGCTAAATTCTCCCATGATATTCCACTGAGTTCGAAGGTTTGCAGATCCCTCTATTGTCATCAATGCTAAAATAGCAAAGACCAATGTTTTGGGCTGGATTTTATAGAAGAGCCATCCAAACAACTGAAATGCAAGAATCAATTAATTCCTAGACAACAATTCTGTAATGTTACATGCAGAACAATTCATCTTTATTTCTTCATGAGGAATCAAACATAACACTACGAAACATCTCTGCTGTTTCTTCTCCGCTAAACTTCAGATTATAATTCATAGTACCATAATACAGTTCAGGATATAATAATATATACAATACATATTATATTTCAGAATATAATTCCTAAGTATTATTCATGTTAACAAATGTTAACAAATATTGTACATTACATTTGCAATTCTAAATAAAATTGTAGCTCAAATGTCTGCAGCTCAAAATCTGCAATTAAACATGATTCAATAAAGGTAGCTGGACTTTTACAGTATTTTATCTCCTATTTACATCTGAAGGTTTTTTGTGTAGTATACAGATTAGAGATTGTAATGCAAACTTCCGAAACATATTAGAAAAACACAGTACTTCGAGGATAGTAAGTTTAATGCTGCTTTATATCCTACTCTTTCCTTTCTTGAACTGGTGCTTGCCCTGTTTCCTAAAGACAATTTGCTGGAGGCTCTAAGCAAATATTCATATATACATGAAAATGGGTAGTTAAAAAAGTAGTACTAAATTAGCTGTGTTGAAGCTCTAGTTCAAACAGGAACACTTTACCTCATCCATATTTGACCTAAAACTTAAATAAGAAAGTATAAATTACATTTTTTTCCCCAAGCTATTTTTAAGTAGAAGACTTCACACTTCAAAAACATCAAATCCACACTAAATAAATACATTTCATTCATAGTACCATTTCCTGTTTTTTTTTTTTTTTTTAATTAAAGTATGAAGCAATAAAATCAAGTCTCTCAGTAGAAGCTCCCACTAGGCTGACTACACCAATTGTGTAGTGTGTGTTATCTTTCTTATAAACTAACCACAAACTACTTCAGATTATTAAAATTCTCCAGCCACCTCTCCAAAAATACAGTGTACCCTACTCTCATCCCTCAAGACTCACTAAACACTCTGAGAAGAACAGCAATACTATCCAGGGAAAGTTAATATCCCAAACAGGCCTGACCACTGTGTGGATCTGGAAGGATGAAGAAAAATGAATTCATTTGTGGGCTGCTCTGCATGAGGAAACCTCCTTTTTACCAACAGTCACAAAAATGTCACTTTATGGACACGTTAGAACTTTGACAGTTCCATGGCTTTTAAAATCAAAGAAAATTATGTTACTGTCATGCTTTTATAAAACCTCATTCATGTTCAAAGTCTCTGAATTTAGCACTATTTTGTTTACTTAAGTAGCCTTGAATAGTTGAATACATAAGCACTGCAAAAGAAGCATTTCCTTCATCAGATGCTGTTTCTTATGTGTTTTTTTAACATCAATTCAAGGTTTTGGCTGGTTTTTTTTATTCCAAATGAATACTTTAAGTCTTTCTCCAGCTATTATTTTGTTTTCAAAATTCCCACCAGGACAACAGAAAAAGAAAGAAGAAATATGTGGATGCAAGTGGTCAGAAGTGTGAACAGAAACAACAGCATATATGAATCAAACTTAAACACAAACACTAAATTAAATGACAAAAATTAACTGATCCCTACTTTGGTTACTCCTCTTCATTCAATTCAAGAGAACTCAAGGTTCCAATCACAGGTTTCTAATATTTAAAATGCAGTTATACAGAATAAGGGAGTTACTCCCTTTGCAAAGATGCAGCTACTTTATATTTTTATTTCATAAAAAAATGTTTCTTGAAAATATGTTATGAAGTCAATTACTTTCCAGTGAAAATCAACATTAGGTCACTTCTTTTCATCAGAATGCATTCCAGACAACGAAAATATTCTTTGTTAGAAAAAGAACATTATCATTTTTATTGCCCATCAGCTGCCACAAGCTGCTGGTAATGGAAAAATGGAAAGTGCAGGGATTCATGCAATGGGCTGAAAGAACACAATATACAAAATTTCTTTTCCATGTGCAAATAATTTTTAGTCTCCAAATAAATTAAAACTACAGGTAAACTTTCATATGAAAGGATGGTGTTGACCTCAATTACAGTAAGATAACTGCCTATCTTAAATTTGCTTAAATTTTTCTTGCATTTGTAAAACCAAATTATCACTTATTAACTTATGCTTCATTCAAACATATAAAACTTTATCCAATGATAAAGTGTACCAAGTGCTCATCAATCATTTGGTCACAAGTCCCATCTTCCCCTTCTCATCTTCCCCCATCCAAGAAATTCTGGATCTGTATTGCACATACAGTCAGATTTTTCAGCCTCAAAAAAACTACTTCTCAGCAGTTAGTAGGATAGAAAAAGCTCATTAAAAACCAATTGGTATTTCCCCAGCCCTACAAAAACAAACAAATCAACCAAACCAAGAACCAAGAAAAAAAAGTTTTCTTATTGCTTGCTTAAGTCTCTTATAAGTGATCTGCTCTGTGGCAGCTCAACAGCCTTATGGGGCCACTGTTTCTCTATCATGCTGTATTGGGTATTGGCTTGGCATGGCCTGGTTTGGGGTAGCAGGGGAGGCCACAAAGAAGCTTCCCACCATATCTGGCAGAGCCACTGGCTAATGGCTCTAAAGATGGACAGGCCGCTGGCCAAAGTTGGGCCAATGAGAGAGGCTGGTAACACATTTGTGATGGCACATTTAAGAACAAAATCAAAACAAAACTCATGGGTTTTGCTTCTAGTCAGAGGAGGAGTTGAGGAGGAGATGACAACATGGAGACACCCAAGTCAGTGGAAAATGAGAGGGAGGAGGTGCTCCAGGCAGCAGAGCCAAGATGCCTCTGCTGGCCATGGTGAGACCATGGAGCAGCAGTTGTGCCCCTGCAGGCCCTGGGGTTCCATGGGGGATGAGAGATCCACCCACGGCCCATGGCGGAGGTGCCCACACCAGAGCGGGTGGATGCCTGGAGGAGGCTGTGATCCAGCGGAGAGAGGGGCCCAGCTTCCAGGCTGGAGCAGCCTGTCCTTGGAGCACTGCAGCCCTTGGGAAGAGAGACCCATGCTGCAGCAGTTTTGGGAGGGCTGTGTGCCTGTGGGAGGCACTCACGCCACAGCAGGTGCAGTTTGGCTGCAGCTCGTTAGAGTGGAGCCATGCTGGGGCAGTTCACAGAGAACTGTCTCCTGTGGGAGGGACCCTACAGTGCAGCAGGGGAAGGACTCCTCTCCCACAACAGCAGAAGAAAATCAGTGATAACTGACCAAAACCCCCATGCCCTCTCTCCTAGCACTGTTTACTATTTTACTTCTCATTACCCTTCTCTGATTCTTTCAGTAATAAATTTCACTTTGTAACTTAAGTTGTCTGTTTTGCCCTTGAAATATTTCTCCCAGTCCTTATCTAACTCATGAAGCCTTCCTTTTTTTTTTTCCTTTTCCCTGCTTTGCCCAGCTAAGGCAGGGGAGGGTGAGCGAGCGACTCTTGTGGGTGGCTGGTGTTGGGCCAGTGTCAAACCAGGACACATGCTGAAGCCAGTTCTGTATTACTTGGAAGATTGTCAGCCTCTCCCAACTAAAGCAAGCACACATCTGTCAGACCAGAAAAAATCCAACTTGTCTTCTATAGGTATCAATCAGCACCAACCTACAGAACACACAGAACACACAGAACAGGCAAAAGAATCTTCACTAATAATAGGACAAGGAAATTGATTTTATTTTCACTTACACTGTTTCTTTTAAAGTTGGGCTCACTTAAACACTTCTCATAAGGCCCAAGACAGGACCAGGGTATTCCCAGGCTGTATTATATAGGGCTGCTGGTCATTTATCCCCTTCTGCACAAAACAAATGTCTGACCTGCAGCAATCTAAAGCCCTTCCCTAGCACTCATGACCTATTTCTTTCAAGCCAACTGTGCTCCCATGATGCTGCAAGGAAGGAAGGAAAAGTCACCAGACCAGAGTCACCCGGTCCAAGAGGTGCAGCTCCCAGAACAGGTTACCAACTGCAATTGCAGCTCCCTGAGAAGCTTACTTTCACTTTACAATTGGAAACAGCAGAACAACCAAAGGGTAAAAATGCAGTTGGAAGCAGCAGCTAAAAAAAGTGACAAAATACTCTAAACCTGTACTCCCTTCCAATATTTACATATGCATGACACATGGCTTCCTCTAAAGTCCAACACACAACAATTATAAAAAGCACCAGCATTCACTAACTGGCCTGATGACCTCAGCTGCAGTACTAAAAAACCACAACAATCCAGGAAGAACTAATGAAATGCTATTATTCAGGTGCTTTAAAAAATAAATGCACCATGCAACTTAAAAAAATAAATCAGCACAGATTTTACAGTGGCCCAATATATATATAAACTTTTAGATCTGAACTTCTCTACAAAACTTTACTATTACTAACTACCACCACCACAACCAACATGGTGGAAAAGCCCATCAATAAACACTCAGCTGAAAAAAGAACTGGAACAAATCAACTTTGGACACAATTAACTTAAATTGTAATCATTATCTAGAAATTGCATGTTAAAAGAACATTTTTCATTTTGTTTTTCTGACTTTTGAAAAGCAGATTTTTCATTTCAAATTATTCAGAAACATCTTATGAAAGTTCACTTTGAAAAATACCCAGTGCAACTGCTATTGCCTAAACAACCAGACCACCTAAAAGGATGTCAGCATTTCAAGAACAAATAAGAGCTGGAAAATCGAACGACTGTGAATATTCCAGAATTGCAAGTGTGTAGAGGAAATTCCTAAGTCCCAGTACTCAATTACAAGGTGGCTAAAGAAAGAGGTTTTGATGATCTGCTAGCATTTATATTTTACCTGTACAGATTCATTTGATGTTGGCAAGCACACAGCACTTTCACCTTGGCCAAATAAATTAGGCATCAAGAAAGGGATGAGCACATTTAAACAGACTGATACTGTGTAACCTGTCCAGTGTTATAAAGAACTGCCCTTCTGTAAAGATCATTCAGGAAGCAATTTGGTTTTCTGGAAAACAATTATTTGTTCAGCTGGCCTAACATGAGATAGCTTTCTCCTCTTTGCATAAATCTGTCTCATTCACTCATCTTCCAGTTGTTTGACACAGGTATCAGCTCCTTCACAGACAGGAACTGCCTCCACCATACCACCCTAATTCCACTTTAGACACTTTCTACAAAATCAACAGTGACAGGCAGGGTGACAGGCACCTCTGAAGAGCCAGCCCTGCTGCTTAAGCATGGTCACCCAGAGCCAAGTGCCCAGCTCCATGTCCAGACAGCTTCTGAATACCTCCAAGGATGGACACTGCACCACCTGGGCAACCTGTGCCAGTGCTTATCACCCTCACAGTGAAAAAGTTTCCACATGTTCAGAGGGAACCGTTTGCATTTCAGTGAGTGCCCAGGGCCTCTGGTCCTGCCACTGGGCACCATGTGAAAGACCCTGCCATTCCTCCCAGTTTTGTACCTTCAGCAACCTTGCTGAGGCTGCACTCTGCCCCCCCACTCAGTCCATTAACAAAGACACTGAACAGTCCTGGACCCAGCACTGGCCCCTCAGGTTACTGGCCTTCAACCAGACTTGGCAGAACTGACCAGCCCTCTCTGGGCACAGCTGTTCGGACAGTTTTCAATCCACCTCCCTGTCTGCTTTCCAGACAAAGGACTACTTACACCCTACTTCTGCAGAGTATTCAGAGCTTCTAAAACAACTATTTAAATAGAGATTTAATCACGTTCACTTCTCAAAAACACAGATAATGAAACATGGAAAGCCTGTTCTAAGATCTTTTATATCTGGAGGAAATCTAGTAACATTTGATCTTATAGATGATTTCAAAGTAGAAAGATTAAATTTCAGTTAGGCATACGAGTTTTGATTTTTAAGACCAAAATATTTTCAGCATGCAAGACTTCAAACAATACTTCTAGAAAGAATTAATAGACAAAAAATATGCAAGGCAATAAGCTCTGAAGAGCTGTGAAAACACAGTGTAAACAAAGACAAACACTGGATAAAATTAATAGTCAATAAAAACTTGCAGTGGCATAGAGGTGTGCAAACACAGTAAAATCTAAGATGTGTCTCCCTGTGCTCAAGCTCAATACACACAGCATGTTAACTCGGATAATAATGCAGTTGGACAAGTTGCATAAAGCAAGCCTTTTGCTTTATTTGGGAAGAAGGGAGAACAGAACCATTTTCTGACAGGCAATATAATCTGGTTTATTTTTATCTGGTACCCTCAGATTCAGCAATTACACACAGAGAAATCTGCTTTAGGACAAATATCTGTGTAACATTCTAAGTACTGAGATAGCTACAGGATAAGAGACCTTACCTGTTTTGAACACACCAAGGAAGCCATAATACACAGATGTGGTGTTAAAAACAGTTTTAGTCTCATGATTAAAATTGCTAGGACACTGTATGCCAACAGCTGCAATGCATGGAATACCAGCTGAAAAGAAAAAAAAAGAAACCACAAGACACAGACACAAATTTGCATACTTATCATTTCTGCCTTAAACACACAACTTCATTTTCAGTATAGCTTAACTGATGAGCTTGTCTGAAAGAGTCCAAGTCAAAGTAAAAATATTCATATTTCAGATGGTGATAATGACTTTCTGTTATCTTTTATCTAAAGTGCATGTAAAGAACGGAATAACAGGTAGGAGAAACATTATCAATGAAAGAAAAAGGAGGTAGAGAAACAGCTAGCTATTTTAAAAACCCCTAGAAATTAACATTCAATTATATACGTAAAATTTCTTGTATAACTTCATTATAGAAGTTACAAGACCCTGTTTTTAGTGCCCAAAATACCCAAGTATGGAATAAGAGAAGCAAATAAGATCATCTTTGATAATCATACAGAGGCAGCTTGCTTTAGTATTCTAAAAAGCATCAGATATGCCACTCACTAGTCCTAACATTAATCTACGTTACTTGTCATAGTGCTGTGCTAAATCAGAGGCATTTCTGCAATCAGTGCTTTTATCTGATTATCATAGAATCATTTAGGTTTGAAAAAAATCTCTAAGATCAAGTCCACTCATTAATCTAACGCTGCCACATCCACTGTTAAACCGTGACCTCAGTGCCACATCTACATGTCTTTAAATGCCTTCAGGGATGGTGATTCAACTCCTTCCCTGGGCAGTCTATCCCACTGCTTGACAACACTTTTCGGTATTTTTCCTAATATCCAATCTAAACCTCCTCTAAGGCAACTTGAGGTTAAACCATGACAGATATCTACCAACTCTCTGGGCCACCTGATCTCAAGGTTTCACCACTCTCATTGTAGAAAGATTTCTTCCTTATAGCTAGCCTAAACTTACCTGATTCCAGTTTTAAGTGATCATCCCTTGTCCTATTGGAACAGGCCTGCTAAAAAGTTGTCCTTGTCTTTTTTAAAGGTCCCCTTTAAGTAATGAAAGGCCCCAACAAAGTCTCCCTGCAGCCTTCTCTTCTCCAGGCTCAACAACCCCAACTCACTCAGCCTGACTTCACAGGAGAGGTGATCTATCTCTGTTTTTGTGGGCCTCCTCTGGACCTGCTCTAACAGGAGCTGAGAGCTCCAGAGGGGGACACGCTTTGTTGCTTTGCACAGTTTTACTAAAAAGAACCATACTACAACATTCATTAAGGCATATCTCAAAACAGAATTTGAACATTATATGGAATGTGAAACCCCAGTAAAGGAACCAATCTCCTCCTCAATCTCCATGTGGGAAGTGGAAGGTTCAGCCTAATTTCAGTGTCTTTTGGAACAGCTACAGTAAAAGCTCAAGATTCCTCTCTTGCATAGTCACCCCCATTAGCCAGTATATTCCTTTGTCCAACACCTCAGAGTTATTCTGGTGACCCAGCTTAAGATGAGGGAAAGAACGATGCAAATACCAAGCCTCAAATAAACCACACATATCAGCATCGGCCCATTGCAACCTGCATTTCAACACTGAGTATTCGCATTAACATTGGAATAAAATTGTGCAGAAAAAGGGTCTTACCTCACCATGGTTAAAACGTTCTTCTCTGAAAAAAATAACAACCCCAAATCCACCATTATTTATGTACAGAAGCACTGGTTTTATTTTAAAATCATCTCTAATGGCATTAGACAATGCAACTAATCTAGTAAGCATGAATCAAGTATCAGAATTTTTTTCCCCTCTATGCAAGTTTTAAAATAATTTGCAAATCATAACTTCCTCAATCCCTGTATCTATTTGGAAATCTTGAGTATTGATTTTAGCAGGTTTTATTTAATTACTTCCATGAGATGAAACTCAGGTATCTTTATAATCTGGAAGAAAATAACGGGGAAAAAAGACTTTGCATTCACCATTTACAGTAAAAAAGCAAAAAAAAAAGGCACATAAATACTGGTTTAGGAACAGAGCAGAAAAGTAAATGATTAAATATGAAATCTAGGCATAAATGGGTTAAGATGTCTAAAACAGGTTTAGCAGATACCCTTAGTTTTAGATGTAATATAAAAATACCATTTGTAATACATCCATTCAGTTACTGAACTGCACATAACTAACCTTTCGATAAGGACATATATAATGTAAAATTCTGAATTATGTAGCATATAGCAAGCCAAATGAACTTCCAGCAGAAAATTCAGTTTTACATTAAAAAAGACAATACTTACTTTTCATATCGGCCTGTGTGAGATAAGGACCACAGAATATATTTAATTGCCTGAAGAAAACAAGAGACAACAAAAAGTATGAACATACTTTCAAAACCACTTTGAAGCATTTTCAACATTTGCTAAATTAAACTACACTTGGGCAATCTCTTTTTGAGATAATGCTAAGATAAAAGACATGCAATGTTTTAGCTAAAACTTCTTTAGAGGATGTTTAATTAGCCAGGCAGTTAGTAGTTATCCCATCTGTTCCTGTGCAAACTGTAAGTTTTTACACAAATTATACATAACCAAATTTACAAAAACAGTTATTAACTCCAGTTTTAGTATTCACAGCTAAATAACAGA
>VZUA01065165.1:12505-25854 GCA_013401035.1 Horornis vulcanius
CTTTATTTTGTATTACTGGTTTCAGGTTTCTTTTGGAATGCAATTGCACCTAGGCACAGGAAGGGGCCTAAAATTCAATTTTAGGTTGAAAGAATAACCCCTAAAAGACAAAAGTTTCTTGATTTGAAGGCTGCAGCATAGCTACAGGATGCCTACCAAGAAAGTAACTTTTTTATTGAAAAAGCTCACCCCAAACACAGGTAGCATTTAATTAAAGCAAGATTATAAAAAATTAAAAATAGTCACCTAAAAATCTAGATAGTTTTCTGATGTTAATGCACTTTCAGTCTTTCAAGACCAGCACTTCTGTTTTTATAAACTTTTTTGTGCATATACTTCTTTTTTCCCTGCACCTATATTTGGCTCCATACAAGGTTCACAGGGCTGGGTGTCACTGAGATTGCACACTTGGTAGTATCTGGTCAAACAGATAACACTTATGTGTTTACAAGCATGATGTGTTTTGTCTTTCTGCAACACGGACTTCTGCTGTGATGACCTAGTGACACACAGTGTTTATACAGAAAGGAATAGTCAAGCTTGTATGCTTTGTGAGTCAGGCAAAACACATTGCAAAGGCCCAAGTGATGCAGCCACAAAGAGGTTATAATGAAAAAAAAATGAAACAAAGATTAGTAAAAGTGTTTTTGTACACCCTGATGCACTTTCAAGATAGTGGTGTGAATCAGTAAGTATGTGGTCACTTTTCCTAGAGACACTGGAGGAAGGAAGATGGGGTTTGACTGTAAAAAGAAATGGGAAGCTGTGAAAAGAAAGAGTATAAGGCCAAGGCTGTGAAGGAAAGGAAGGAAATAACGTGATTTCTGCTATCCAATCTGTGTTGTACAGTTCATGGTTATCACAGGTACATGGGGAAGGGCAGGAAGGAGGAGGCATGAGGACTTCCTCCATACCTGTAAATGCCTTTGGCTCCCAGCCTGTGTGGAAAGGACTGATAGGACACAGTGCCTGGAAAAGTGTACGCTAAGCCAACTTTACTGATGACACCGAGCTGTGTGGTGTGGCTGACAGACTGTAGGGAAGGGATGCCATCCAGAGGGACACTGACAGGCTGGAGACATCAGCAAGTCCAGAGGAGGCCACGTAGTTGATAAGAACACCTTCCTCTGAAGAAAAGCTGGGGCTGTTCAGCCTGGAGAAGAGAAGGTTGCATGGAGGACTGAGGGTATCTGAAAGGGGGGCCTACAAGAAAGAGAGTGACTCTTCATTCAGGAAGTGTAGTGACAGAATAAGGAATAATGGGTTCAAACTGAAAGAGGAGTAGTTTTAGTTGGATATATGGAAGATATTCTTTACTGTGAGGGTGGTGAGGCACTGGAACGGGTTGCCCAGAGAAGCTGTGGATGGCCCATCCCTGGCAGTTTTCAAGGCTGGTTGGATGGGGCTTTGAGCAACCTGGAGTAGTGGGAGATGTCTATTCCCATGACAGGGGTGTTGTAACTATGTGGTCTTTAAGGTCTCTTCCAACCTAAGCCATTCTATTTTTCTGTGATTCCAAGAGGAAATCTTTCCAGTTTTCCTTGTATAATTCTGAGATTTTAATTCCATTTAAGTCTGTGACTCTCTGTTTCCCATGTATGGCTGTTACTGTGTTTCAGGGCTGGACTACTGGGTTCAGGGGAGTGGAAGATCAGGCTCGGCATGGAGCATATGCTGTACTGTGGCACTCTGGCCAGGTGTTGCTTGATTACACACTCCCACCATCAGTTTCTCCTCCATTAAGTGTTTTGCAATATGCTTTTTTGTTTGGTTTTTTTTAAAGGAAGATGTGAATAAACTTTAAGTGGTTATTTTCATGTAAAACATTTAAAGAGAACCTGCTGTGTTAGGTAAAAAGGGTTAATTTGAAATCTTGTTTAAAAGCCACCAAATTATTTGCCTAAGGATAAGTACACTTTTTCAGCTGCTAAATTTCTTTTGCCCTATAAATTAGTGCTAATAATGTTAGCAGGTTATAAAAGGGGAAAATATAGCAATGGAGCCATGTTAGTGCAAACCATTTATCTTAGGTGCTAAGTTTCACTTTAAATGATAGTTATGTATTTAGGAAACCAGGGCCAAGCATTTCAACAGTCTCAGATCCTCAACTTCTTAAATATACTCTGAATACTATTTGTCTAGGTTTATGCACATGGAATTTCTGGTTTAAGTAATCTTACTTTGAGATAACTTCACTATGATGATGGCAACATTGAGCTATGGTGTAATGGCCTGTGGTCCAGTGTAAGGTGGGTTGGTTGTTTTTCACTCCTCAGTATTAGAGGAACAGCTGGCTTTGATATGTAACATCGTGCTTTGAAAACAGGTTCTGTTTACATTGTGGCGTAAGCACAGCTTGTTAAAATTCAGGTACTGATTTTGTTGCTTCTGGTCAGTCTTTTTGTGTAAATGCTCAAAGTAGAGATTTCTGAGGCCACTTGATCTCTGTGCTTGTATTTCACTCCTCTGTTGAATCAGCCTTATTGAGAGGGCAAAGATCAATTTCTTCCAGTTTGGGGAGGACAAAACAAAGATGATTTCTGCTTTTCATAGCTATAGGCCATAAGTGTTTGACTTGAAGAGAAGATGTCTTTATTTACTTGTCTGAATATTGACAGTTTTATAGAATTAGCAGGAAACGATGAGAAAAAACATGCACTAGATGTGGACAGATGTTGTGCCTGGCAGACAAACTTCTGGATAATGCTGATGAGAAGATGTTTATTTATTTATTAAGCCTTTTTATGGTTAAAAAGCCTTAGATTTATCTGTTTATGCTTGATGGTTTCAGACCTAGTCTGAATCAGAGGTTCTTTTGCTCCTGTAGAAAACTTTCTCCTCCTTTGGGGCAGATATCAAGTCATCATGCACAATAAAACCCACTCATGGCAAGGAATTTGGATTCCTTTTTGGTCATTCAAATTTTGTGCTGATGGTTCAGCCTTCCTGATCCCCAGCTCTGTGTAAGATGGATATGATTGATCACCTCTCTGTACTGGAGAGGCTGGTGTCTTTAAGACAGGTACCTGGCAGCAGATGATCATTTTGGCATGACCCCAACAGTCAGTTGAGTAGAATGGATGCTGACATTGAAATATATGCAGAAACAACGTGCTTTAATCCTACTTTGATCTACTTTTGAACACTTGGGCTTTCATCTGTATTTAATATTCAGTCCTGTAAGCATAGATGGCCTCTTGACTTAGCCTGCTCTTTTGCACCATGTCTTCATTTTCTGCCTGGAAGCTTCTTCTGGACAGAGTAGCAGGAGTTTGGTTGTTTGTTCAAGACTTTGTGGGATCTGTGAGCTTGGTTAAAGCTGCTGTTACTGATCTTGTGTAGTTTACAGGTGTTTGGAAATCCAGGACAAACGTCCACGTGCTGCATGTATGCAGGTGCTACATTGCTGCATTACAATGATGATTCTGCTGCTTTTGAAGGAAAGGATTGGACATTTCAGATCATAATTTTCAGGTCATTAGTGGTTTGGTTTTTTTTTGTTTGGGTTTTAATATTGACCTACATATTTGTAAATTTCTCGCTGGACATAATGTGATGTTTTAGCAAATCACCCTGTTTCATTAGTTACGTAGATGAGGTTCTGTATGGTATGGTAAATTATTTCAGGTCTTCAACTAGAACAGTGATCTTGCAAGGTGAATGCATAGAGAATTTGTCTGCAGTATCTTGTGTACATACAGCTTGTCCCATAAGGAGATGCTATAGCAGTAACCTGAGATGATGAGAATCTGTAAACCAGACAGGATCTACTCAGAATCTGTTTAATTAGAACAGTAAAGAAAACTTTTTGATCCTCTTTTTTAGCTTTTCCATTTTTTTTAATAGCATTTCTACCCCACCCTGAAATCTAGAGGCAAGTCTAACTTGGACTGAGAGCTACGCTGATAAGAGCATTGTATGGCTCCTTTAGTCTCCTTGAAAAATGATTCGTTCTGAATAAAAAGCATTATGTTAATTCAACAATAGTAAATAACTTCATGGTATCTGAAGGACTGTGCCATGAGGCCCTAAATATGTATATGAAGTGACATTGTCTGCACTTAATAAATTATTAAACTAGTTTAGACTTCTCCCACATCAGGTCTAATACTGATACTTCTAAGATGGTTCTTCATAATGCTGCTGTAAATGCAGTTTCCAGGAGTTTAACACAGGAAGTGGAGATGAGAAGGCAAGGGGAGTACAGAGGTGCAATGTGGTTACCACTTAAAAAGGAGGTAGCTCTAGTTTTGCATTCCATATGAGGTGTTAAGTGTGGGCTTACAGGAAAACTGATTAGGAAAGCAATTTTAAGTGGCCAGGTGTCATGACTGCAATGCCCTGTCATTGTAAATGGTGAGTTT
The DNA here is from genome assembly GCA_013401035.1 of Horornis vulcanius. NCBI lineage: Eukaryota > Metazoa > Chordata > Aves > Passeriformes > Scotocercidae > Horornis > Horornis vulcanius. The sequence continues at coordinate 16,870 of VZUA01065165.1, forward strand.
AGTAGTGCTGAGGAAATTAAATTAAATTCCTTCAGGAAAAGCTTTTATTTTAAAAAACAACAGTCTCTTGCACGCTCTTCAAAAGTGAAACAAATACCTTTATATGACTAATATGATTGATCTCACTTCCACTGAACATTTTGTCAGCATCTAGATGAGATAGCTATGGAGAACATGTATGTGTACACGTAAGTATTTACACATAGACATATGTAGATACATAGAATGTAGTGAGGTACTGCATGAAGTCTTCTGGTAATCAGAGCAGTTGTTAAGCTGTGACTCCACCATGTCATATTTGTGTTCTCCACCATGGAAATATTTATTCAAAGTGAAAATGCAAGAGGAGCTTTTGAAAGTGGTAGTTTGTGTCTCTATTGTGCCTATCATGGACTAAAAGGAAACTGCATCTGTGCAGTCAGCATATTTTCTAAACAGTATTATCTCTTTCTAGGAAGGTCTTTTCACATTCAGTCAGTGAGGTTTCATGAGCACAATCAAGTCTGAAGGCTCCCTGCTGCCCATAGTAGGGAGAGGGGTGCAGGTTATTCTAGTGCCCTTGGTGACAGCCAGCCTAGGTACTCCACAAACCTTCCTTCCTGCTCTCAAATGCACTAAAGGCCAACAGAAACCTGCTTAGTCTCTTTATTGCTGGGTTACTTTCTTGTCATGTTAGTGAGTTGAATCACCTCCTGGGGAAGGCAGGTTTGATCAGCATCAAAAGAGGCATAAGCTAGCTGGAAAGTGTTGGTGGGAAGGAGAAAGGTGGAGAGAACGAGGCACCCTACGTTTGGCTGTGGTTTGATGTTGGGTGATTCATCCTGTCTCATAAACCCTCATTGTTATTGTTTTTTCATTACTGGTAGGAATAGCTGTGTATGTATGGCTTTGTCAGATCTGCCATCCCACAGATGTGTTCACTTGGGTCCATCTCCATCCTGATGGTGCGTCCCCCTGTCTACGTAAAGCTGAGAGCCATGCCCTGGGTGCCAGGCACAGCATTTGTCACCTGCTAAACAGCCACCATGGCCTGGGGGCCCGTCCTGCAGCTGGGCTGGTGCTTCTGAGCAAGCTTTAAATAATATCCAGGCATGAAGTCACAGTGCCCACAGCTCAACTGCCTTGGCTTGGGGCATTCCTCGCCACTGGGCCCAGCATGGTGTTTCCTAGTCTTCTTTGGAGGCATGAAAAATTTTGAGCACAGAAAACCAAACTAGATAATAAATATTCAGAGGTCTGAAGAGGGAACCTGTAGCAGGGCATATTTCAGGATTGATTTCCTTTCTGATTCTACAGCAGAGGACAAGAAGCAGTTGCTTAACTGAGTGGTGGCTGTGTAACAGTACAGTAGTTTTGCATTTTTTTCTTTAAGTATCTCTTTTTGTATTTTTCAAGACAAGACTGAAGCTTAAAAGTGTTTTGTGGAAAGAAGTTTTGTTTTGCTTGAGCGCTTGATAAGGATCTGTTTTCAAGGTTTGTTCACTGAGACGTTTAGTGATAGTCAACTCATCCTTAAAGGGTCATTACAGGAATTCAGCCTTCAATTCAACTTGTAATCTTGTTATTTTTAATTAGGAAAAAGCTGACATGTTTTCAGTTATGGAGCCATCTTTCCTCAAGTTTTTCTCCTTCCCTTTGATTTTTGCTGCTTCTGAGATCCCCACTGCATTTGATGGGACTGAGGCAAGTGGTTGCCAACCGCTGCAGCTGAAAGCCTGAGTAACAAAGCCACATTTCTTCATTTTACGAAGGGTCCTGTCCACTGATGAGGGTTTTCAGTCCCTTTGCAGCTGAGGAGCTGGGAAAAGCAGCCCCAGCATGTCCTGGTCTGGCTGGCAGCATGCGGATCACGTGTTTCAATGCTGCTGCTCTCATTCCAGCACTGCGTCCAGCAGCGGTGTTTATCAGATCTTCCTGACACACAGCACTGAGCAGATGTTCCCTTTTTTAGTATGGAGTGATGTTTCTGATGAGCAAACTGAGATTAGGAAGGGGAAGCCTTATAAAGTTTCATGCTTGAGTAAAGCACCTATATGTCAGTTTCTGACAGGCAGAACTAAGGGGAAGAAAAACCAAACTCCAAACCAAAAAGCCCTCTTCAGCTGCTTTTCACTGGGTGCCTGGTGTTGCAAGCAGAATCCACAAGCTTCAGTACTGGCTAAAGATTAAAGGCAGTGACTGCTAGTCTGTTCTTCTGATGGGCTAGTCACTAATGGCAAGGCTCCCATGCAGTCATGGGCCCAGTGACAAAGTTAAAGCAGAAGATCATAGCAGGAAGTTGTTGTTGAGCTGACAGCTGTACCATCTGGTACTCTGCATTTCTGTGGCTGTCAAAAAGATATTTTGGAAAGGAAATCACCTCTCTCTAACTCCAGATGTCCATGCATTCATATGCACCAGCATCCAGAATTCATTGTTCCCTCTCAGAAGACCAAAATATGAGTTGCTGATAATTGAATTGACAGATAAAAGCAAGACATCTTATTGAAAGAAGAGCCCTGTGTATGCAGGTGTAGCGAATGCCAAGTGTTGATGAAGCTTAGGGGACTAGTTAGGAATGGTTAAATGGGATAATAGGGGTTGGATAGGGAAAAAAAACCAGCTATCAAGAAGGAAAGGAATTCATAGAGGTGGTAAAAAAAAAGGGTAGAAACAGAACTCCTGTAATTTCAGTGTGTCTATGTGAAGAAAAGTAAGCAGCTTGGGCCAGATAAAAGAAATAAAAGGAAAACTTTGGCTATGCTTTTTCTTTGAAGCTTGGATAACCTATCAAAATAATGCTAATGTTATGAATTAAAGGAAAATCTGTTAATCGTTTGTAAACTGTGTGATACTGTAATTGTTTAGGTATGTTTGTGAAGTGTCTAACAGATTCAGTAAAAGCAATTGGAAAATTTTCTAAATTGTAAGAGTAGCTATCAACTCTGTGGTTGGGATGCCCCCTGAACCAGTAAACACAGGACACCTCTAAATCTCTCCTGATCTCATTGAGGGTGCTCTCATTAGTCACCAGATAAGATATAAACTCTTTGCATTGCATGGTAGTGCCCCTTGGACAACCAGTATAACGCTGTGTATGTTTGGGCAAAAGATGGCTGCTTATGTAGTTCCAAATGAAGGTCATGTGACAGCTACTTGCAGTTCTGAAAAACTGCCATGGGATGTTTTTAATCATTTTGATTAAGAAAGGACGGGAGGGGAAAAAAAAGAAAAACAAACAAGAAATTCACCTATGCCAAAAATCTTACCCTTGGCCCCCAGCCTAGTGTATGCATTCTATAGATTTATTATTACTGTATATTTTGGTACCTTCATCTATACTATTGATACTGCCTGAGATGGGATTCTGACACCTCCTGTACTGGTTTGAAAATCATTAGCACTTGCATCAGCACTTTCAGGTATACCCGTAGGTATGCAGAGAACTGAAGTACATATTTGTAATTTAAATAAGTATTTTTGCTGAGAGAGACTCAGAAGACTTGTTTCCCTAGAAAGGCACAGATTGCTGAAGTTTACATGTGTGTTTTTGTGCATGCTCTTTGATGAATTCTTGTATGGCTGATCATGAAAGTATGGTTCTCTCTCTTTGCCTCCTGAACCTGATTTTATGAAATCTGGGATTTCCTTCTCTGTCATCTTTAATTCACCCAATTTTAGTCAAAGAAGTAGTGTGGGTAGGATGGTTCGATGAGTTCCAATGCTGATTTATTAAAAATACAGTGTTTTTTAAACCTGTTTTAGAGTTTTTTGCTCTAAGCAAGCATAAAATTTTTATGTAGTTTTTTTTTCCCTTTTGGCCCCAATACAGAGCTATCATGTAAACCAAGCAGAGTGCTTCCTGTTGTTTTCTGATAAAAAGTGCACTTCCATTCATTGTTTCCATGCTATTTCCTATCTTTCTATGGTAAAGAGGGGTAAATCTGAGACAATTTATGGGCTATCTCTAGGGAAAATAGACTTTTACAGCATGAAGTTTGAATATTTTTGGGAATAATGAACAAGGAATGTTAGAAGTAGTTTGTGTTTGTTCATTTCTTTCTCTTTGCACAATCACTTTGCTGAAGACGACTTCATCCATTAACAATGATGAAAATTGAATGCTAAGTTTACTTCTCCTGTTAAGGCTGTTAAGGCACAATGTTTCTTTGCATTTTAGGTAGTTCTTGTTATCTGAAATAATTTTGTATCTTTCACAGTCTTGATAAAATTTTGTGATTTGAGTCAGGCATTGCTGAAATACAGCCATGCCTGGGAGGCAGAGAAGCTCTCAGTCTAACATTGACCACTATTTAAAAAAGACTTCTTGGGACAGAAGATTTGTGCAAGAGAATCATCTGTATTTGATTTTTAGACTAATTGCTTGAAACTTGGGGTTTGGTTTTTTTCTACTACTTGAGGATAACAAAGGGAAAAAGTCAACAACCCTTTTTGAAGCTTTGGTGGACCACTTTGTTTTCAGTTCTTTGACATGGAAACCTCAGAAACTGTGCTTTCTGGATGTGTTTAAATGGAAGTCAATGCATACATGCTGTTGTGTTTATGAGTATTAAAAAGATGCTCTGATGTTAGTGGGAATGTTTTCCAAATACTGGCTTGGGAGAAGGAATGGGGAGAGACAGTAAGAGTATATGTGGATGAATTTGCACATTCAGGCATGGAAAAATACTTGAGGAGTTCCTGTAAGCAGTGTTTTGCTGCAAGCCTCGAGAAGGTAGAGCTCTGACAGTGCTTCTGGTCAGAAAGAAGTACAGCAGAGGTTACATAAAATGTAGCTCTGTGGTAGAGTACATCTGCTTTTGAAAGACTTCTTTGTTTTCCAGGTGCAGATGTTTGTTTTCTAAGATTATGCCTCATGGGTAGTAATGTCTTGAGATTGTGCTCAGCGGATGTTAAACCAAACAGGTTTTTCATTCATTGCCTTTTCTGTTTAATTACCTTAATATGTGTATAAACAAGACACCTGGAGTTTCTTTTGTTAAACAAGACACTTAACTGATTGACATTGCCTGTCTTTGCCTTGCTTGCTTAGGTATTGAAATAGAGTTCTGCTGTGTAACAAATGAGCACAACTTTATAATTTGTGATTTTTCATGAAATGGATAGGTTAGGTTTAATTCATAATTTCTAAGTAGCAGTACATTACTAAAGCAGTCGAGTTTTATTTGATAGTTAACCTTTCCAATTAAACTTGCATCAGTTTTATGTCCTGATAAGGACAAAAGATCAATAGAGGCTTATTTTTCAATAAGTGAGAGAAGGAATTTGTTTTAAAAATGTAATTTGAATTTTTTCCTACACGGAAAATACTGTGAGTTTGTGCAGGTAATACTTGAAATTAGATCATCTCTGCTAAACAGGGATAAACATTGTGCTTTTACCAGTGGCTGGGAGCCATGGGAGTGGATGTTTTGCAACACATCCACCAGAGAGGCATAAAAAGTTATTTGGCTTAGATGGAGAAGTCAGCATCAGGAGTTTGTACCAAGCATAACAGCAACCTGAAAAGGTATGGGGCATGTCATCTAAATGACTCCCAGTGGGCAAGCAGATGATATTAGATAGACTTTACTATGTATAACAGAGATGTCTAGAAAAACTGCAGAAAACAGAGGATCAAAAGACATGGCAGATTAAGCGTAATCCAATGTGTTGAAATGTCTGAATAGTTTGGTCCATACATGGAATAAGTCTGGGCAGAGTTGATAATAGTGGAATGGGAATTAATTGGGGGATAATGGTTGGGGATAGCACATGGGACAAGGGTCTAATTGCTTGCAGCATTAGCACCAGATGTCAGTGTAAAGGTGAAAAATGTAGGTTAATGCGTAGTTCCAGAGAATTTTTTTCTTCCTTGAAGAAAGGGGAAGGATGCAGGGATGGTATTGTGGAGTTGTTGGAGGTTAGTGAGCTTGGTGCACTGGAATGGGAAACCTCTGCTGAGGTTTTTGCAAAAGCACATGTTTTTAGTTAGTACAGCTTGTATGTTTTAACTCCTTCTACAACCAGATCTTGCCACCTGTACTGGATATTTCCTCAGGATATATTTTTTCTCTTCTCTTCTCTTCTCTGTAGAAGTTTTATAGCTCATTCAATTCAAATAGACATCTGTGGAGTCTTGTTGGGTGTTTTGATTGGTTGGATTGCCTTGTTTTTTCAAAATAGCTAAAATTAGTCCACATTCATGAATCTTCTCTCTCCAATTTAAACGTCTCACCGTTGCCCCAATGGTGATTCAGTCAAAAGTAGCTCAGCCATAAAAAATAATGTGCTAGATGGGATAGTGAAAGAACTCCCTGAAAATTAAGGATTGGAAGGGAATGTGTAGATTTATACAAATATAAAATGCTTTAGACAGTCATCTTCTTTAGTCTTCCTCCTGGCCAGTATGAAAGTCTGATATTCTCTACCCTGCATCTTTCTTGTGGAGGCCACACTTATTCAGAGAGGAAAATCATGTAATCCAGGAGTAGTCTTGGACAGCCCAGCTCCTTGTGTTTGCTGATCATCATGGAGGTGCTTCTCCTGTTCATGAGCAGAAACACTGAGGTTTTCTCTGTGCTGTTGTGTCTCGACACAGGGCTGTGTAATGTTTCCTACCATCTGATCTTGTCTTTTTCATCTCAAGGCAGCTTGCCAGAATGAACTGGTCCTGAACATTGATGTTTTGCTCAAGTGTTTGCTTTGTAGTGTGAAACCTTTTTTCATGGTCATCTGTACTAAAAGTTGCTCTTCATATTAATAGTGGAGGTTGTACATTATCCTCTACATTACATTCAAATTACCAAGAATTTAGCTTTCCAGATTGTCTCCTGTGAAGGGCTGTGCAGGCTGTTAGAGAGCCATCCATACCGACTAAGTAGTAGTGACTAACGTTTTTTCTGGGAGTGATAGGTGTCACTTCTCCCTGTAAATTCTTATTTGCCTCAACTCTTGTGTATATTTTTTGGTATAAATGCTTCCTTTAGTGAGGAGGAGATTGTGTAGGTGGTAACAATTTCTCCATGTAGAACAGTGGCCCTTTGCTCATGCACTTATACCTTTAGAAATGAATGGTGAAGATCATGGGAAGAAGTTATTGCTGAGTCATGCTCAAGTGCTCTGTGAAGCTTTTTAGTTCAAGAGAAAATGATTTCCCCTCCCTGTTGTCGTTCAAAAGTAGGTTTGTTTCAGCCATCATTGTCACTAGATTTAAGAGAATGCACTTAAATCAACCTTCTCTAAAAGAACTTTAGTCAAAGTCTGCCATTTGGGCACACTGAAATCTCTGCTTTAGTTAGCATCCTCTACATTTTCATGTGCCTTTCAGCATAAAGTGATGAATTCTAGCAGGATCTACAGTAATTTATATTACTTTGTACCTGACAGCATGGAGATCCCTTGTGTTCCTCAAGTCTGGATTCTGATTTTTNCCTTCTCTAAAAGAACTTTAGTCAAAGTCTGCCATTTGGGCACACTGAAATCTCTGCTTTAGTTAGCATCCTCTACATTTTCATGTGCCTTTCAGCATAAAGTGATGAATTCTAGCAGGATCTACAGTAATTTATATTACTTTGTACCTGACAGCATGGAGATCCCTTGTGTTCCTCAAGTCTGGATTCTGATTTTTTTTGTTTTCGTATACAATGACAAGATTAGTGTCATTCCCTCAATCAAAAATCAATTACAATAAATCTGTCCTTCTTCCAAGGAGTGTTCTATCCCATTGGTGTGGTATGTAGCCTCTGCTGTGACATATGGGAACCATACTAATATGCTGTGGAGCCCCCAGCACAGATTTCATGCAATTTGTGGTAGCTGCTCATGCTTTTCAGCTGACAACACTGCAGAAATCACCATGGAAATAAAACAGAAAGTACATTATGTAGCAGGATTTTTTAGGGAGCAGGAGCATGATATGCTCCTGAGTTAGGTTGGGCAACCCAGCCTGGGCCCAGCCTGTACCTGGTAGGCCTGGGCCCCCTTTGGCCTAGGCCCAAGGACAGGCCTGAGTGGCGCAGTTAAAATTTAGGTTTGTGGCGCAGTTAGAAATTAGTTAAGGTATGCGGGAAAGATAGTAGTTTAGTTATAAGGCAATTAGAATAGATGCTGGTTTGATCATTTTGCCACCTTAAGTGTGAAAGGTAAACAATGTTTATTTACATTCTTGTGTGCTGTACACCAATGAGGAATTGCTTTGTATTGTAAACTATGTTAAACTGTATAAAAGTAGCCATTCTGCTGAGATTAAAGGAGAACGTATGTAGCCACATTGGTGTGATTACGTTACTCAGCCTAACTCCCCAAACTTGCAGGTTACTCCTTGTTTCAACATTACCCTTTACTATTTCAGTAAAATCAAGCACAGTTATGAGTTGGTCTTGGGTTGTTGTGTTATCCCCCTTAGTCTTACTCCCATTTCTGCTACCTTCTTACAGCAGAACACGTGTTACTCATTAGTAGCATGGATGATATGGGAAACAAGGATGTTGAAATTGTATTGAATATGTTCCAGATGGACACAGCTACACAGTATCAAACAAGGTTGGGTCTGCACCGATTTCCTTTAAAATATTAGTTGGAAGTGAAAAATAATTCAATACTCAACAATTCTCTAGAATTCTGAATTCACTAAACATTTGCCATAAAAACTATATTTTTTAATTTATACCTAATAATTGATTCTTATAAAACTGCCTAATCTGCTTTCTATCCTCTAAAGGCATTAAGCAACTAAAATTTTATTGGGGTAGGAGCCAGGATTTGCTAACAAGATTAAGTGGTTACATGCTCCAAAGTTAAACAAAAGCCCGAGGATGGCTGTGTGTGTGCACTTATTCTCAGCAGAGAAGGCACTAAAGACTTGTGACCACACTAGGATGGATAAACTGGAAGATATCTTTGACCTTTTAAGAGCTTTGATGAGGATGGAGATGCAGGAAAATATCTGTACATATTTAGAGCTGATAAGGCAATTTTGATGTGTTGATTGGATGTTGATAATAA
>VZUA01065169.1:5501-23814 GCA_013401035.1 Horornis vulcanius
CCCTTGTTTCCCCAAAAGAACTGCTCCAGGTCACAGTTTTTCTCAGGCAATTCAATAATTTTTGTACCCAGAGTGCAGTGAAGTCCATGTGAAAACACCAACAGCCATCTTCTAAAAACAAAATGGAAGATTTTTACATTTAGACATGGTGAATAGGATGGAATGATCTAGATGAAAACACTGACCAATTCCTGACATTCATTATTGAACATGCTAAGTCCCCATAATTCCTGCATATTCTATATTCTTTCAGTTTTGATGCTCATCAGAATTTTTTCTTATTTCACTCAGCAGCTGTTTGTTCTTTACGTTGGTGGTATTATAAAGAGCTGATTATTTGTTTACAGTTATTATTTATATGTTTTAATGGAGAGGAGGAAGCCAAGAGTTTTAAATACTCAGCAAAACTCCCTTCATTTATGAGAGAACACAAACAACAATTCTAAGAGTACTTTAGTCTTTTATCATCATTGCTGTGTTCTCATTTGATAATTCACATTTTTCCATTACTGTGCTGTCATTGGCTTTGTAGTCAGCTTTAGTATAGTACACCATTTTTTCCAGCTTTTTACTTGAAAATAAGATATTAGAGGCCTGCTGTGCTGATCAACAATGATAGTCCCCAGCAGATCCAGCAGCAGTGTCAGGGGATAATTTGGCAATACACTCAGTTTTCTTCTTGCTAGTCCATCTGTACTTATTCCCAGGAACCTGTGACTATGAGTATCCCGACAAGGACAAATGGATATCCTTCTGCTGTACTATATTCACCCCACCTGACCTGACCGGGGGTTTTACCATGAAAAACAGCCTTCACTGGTGTCAGCAAACCTGAGAAAGCAATTCAGAATAATTCCATCTGATGGTTTGTAAATAGATTCGTCTAGGATTTGCAGACACATTTTTCCCATGTATTTAACTCTAATCTTCTAATCTTGGGATTTTCCAGTATAGCACTAAGTCCTGAGACCCAATCAAATGAGGGTGATGTAAATTCTGACCCAATTAAATGTATTAATGGGTAATACAAAAAAACAACAACAAACAAACAAACAAACAAAAAAAACCCCCAAAAAACCCAAAAAAATCAAAAAAAAACCCAAAACAAACAAACAAACAACCCCAACAAACCAAACACACACACACAAGAAAGGGAACAAAGTAACACCATAAAATTTTAATGGTAGTTCAAGAAAAAAAAATATGAAAGTGATATGAAAGTGCAAATATGAAATGTTTTTCTCAAAGGATCTATTTAAAAGTTAATGGAGGACGGCACAAAGGAAGATTTCCCTTTCTCTTTTGTTCCAAGAAATGTGCACAGAAATGCTTAGCAACTTGCAAAACTCATGAAGGACACACAGGACAGAAGGAGCCCATAATTTTGCTCTTATCTCTTGTACCAATCCTTGCAACATAAGCAAAATGTGTAGGAAATGTCTCTGTTGTACCTTGATAACTTCAATACACTTTAGTTATACAATTGACAGTTTCAGTGTAGCTGAAAAGCTGAAAAGCAGTTTCTTAATATCAAATTCTCCCAAGAAGAGATGTAGTTACTAAAGACATGAACTGTCTAAAATGCTTATTATTTTATCAGCAATATAAAATTAAAGCAGCTGAGCATCCAGATGCACCTCAATAATTTCACGCAAAACTTTACTGTGTAAAAACTGTCAAGTCAACAATCTCACTGTGGCTGGCAGGAAATTATTCCAAGGTCAACATGTTACATAAGCAATCATGAGAAAGCTTATCTGAGACTAGGCAGCTCATGCTGACTCCCCATCATGCAACAAGCTCAATTTACCTTTCAGCCAAAGTCATGCTCTAGTTTCACTCAAGTAACAAGTCCTGTATTAACTCCCCTAAAGACTTTTTTACAGGAAACGCACAATCTGAATTGGTTAATGAAATATTACATACTATTACCTGTTTTCACCATATCTGAGCTAGGAAATAAGATGATTTTGAAATTAAATCCACCACTATCTGGCTTTTCTCAGCAGACATGGATAGGAAAGATGATCTAATTAATATTTCCCCTTTTGTCTCTGAAGTAATTTCACATTCAGATTTATACTTCTATAAATTTCTTCATTATGACAAATGAAATATTAAGCTATAGTTCAGCCTTAGCTTTCCTCAAGATTTGGCTTTCATTATGTTTTGAGAAACTTACTGCTCCAGTTTCTCGTGTTCAAACATCTGAATTCCATTGCACTTCTGCTGCTTGGCTGGGTAAAGTGATGTTTACTCGAAAGGAGGCAACACTCGTTAAGTGAATAATGAATCCTACTATCTACATGGGAATTGTTCTTGTCCACATGAAAGATCACTGTTGCATTAATAAAATACTGCATGAATGTTTATGATGAAGCAAGTAAAAAAAATATTAAGGACATAGACAAGATGAAAAGGAAAAAATGATTTCTAAAAAACCTTGCAAACAGGTTTTGACTTTAAATGTCAGTGCAGAAATCTGAATGCCTCATAAAAAAAAGGGTTAAAGTATATAAAAAGATAAGGTGATAAGGAAACATTTATCTTCTGTGTACTCTTGTCATTTACCTTGGAATACAACATAAGTAAAAAATCTTGAATAAATAAAAGTTCTACAAACATTGTGTCCAATCCAATGAATATGGAAACCCCATGCAGATGAAATTATTTTCTCATCTCATCTATTTCAAAAAAAATCAACCTTACATAATTCAGGATAACAGAAGAATTATTAGTTCTGTTGCTAGCACATTAACATTTATGTATTTTTTAAAATGTTAGCTAAAAATAACAAAATAATCAATAGTTCAATTACAGCTGCAGCTTAGTATAAATCATTCCAGTATTTTTGTTATATTGACTTAAATGTTTATCCTTTTTTCTCCAGTGAAGAAGAAAATTCAGCTGAAATGTTTTCTCTCTATACAATCCTTATTCTTGTCCTGCCTTGGTTAGTTCCCTTCTTGTTATTAATAGCACCCAAGTGAAAATATGGGAGTTCTGTGGCTTGCCTTCTTAATAATGAATAAAGGTGATGCATTGTATGAAACTGCCTCAATAATTTAAAAGGTAATATCAAGCAAAGACTAACTGTAGTGCTCTGCAGAAAATATATTGCATTGAAAAATTATTTATAAGTTGCAGAGATGTTAAAATGCTAAATTTAAGTACAAAGTTCATAGTCTATTAGAAATATTAAAGTTTTAACACCAAGCATGGCTATTTTCCTACTTGTTTTAAGTTGTAAATTATTTTCTATTCCTGTCCCTTTGCATACATATTTAGAGATAGAGACATTCTTTCAACAGGATCCCCTTCAACCTTCAATTCTGCTCAGAGAAAGACAAAAGAAAGGGATAGAAGAGTTCACTATAATCACTGCTTCTGGTGTTAAATGTACAAGCTGCCTGATATCCAGAAGACGGACAAGCAACCTACTATAAAGTGACTTCTCTTTGATACTCAAAGTCTAAGTTGTACAATAGATCACTCCTGATTATTTAGTGTATAACTATACATTTATGCACAGGTTGAATTATGAAATTAGATAATACATGCACACTAATAAGAGCTGACTCGTGCCTATTGAGTTTCATGAAAGCTTCTCCTAAACCAGTAAAGAATAACACTTCCAATGCTATATTTACAGTCTGGCACTAGTGGGGAAGTTGTAACAGGCAGGAATTGCCAAGTTGTTTTGGGGCAGCAGAATTGTAAGCTGTGCTTTATGTGCATTTGTATTTACAAGCAAAGTTCCAATATAAGTCACAATGAATAAATGGTGGCACATATATATTATTCCTGATTTTGCATTAATACAAACTTAGATGACAGAGTCTAGAAGTAAAACCGTGCAGTTCTGAACCTTGGGGAGTCTAAGATGCAATCTGCACACAGATGTAGACTGCAACTTACTGTACAAAGTCAACAAAACAGACTTTTAAGAATGATGCCAGTTCTGCAAAACTCAATGGACTGGCAAAAAGCCTTTGAGTTACTTTGTCCTGGTATTTACCAAAGGTAATTTTTTCACCTTGAAAAAAGCAACAATGGCAACATTTTAGTCTTATACTGTGATTATTTTCAGTTAAAAAACCCAAACCAACTCAAACAAACAAAACAGTAATAACAGCAACATAATGTTTACATCTCTTAAGAAAATACCACCACTCTACGTTGTAAACAGTGATTTACATTATGTTTTCAATAGTTAGATATAAATGTATCCTGTATTTTCTAGCTAATTTTGTCAAATGAATGGTTTTGAATATGCCAGCTTAACAATATTTGTCTCAAAAGCTTTCTCTTTCTTTACTTGGAGTTAATAGTCTTTGCAGAGTCCATATATAGGAATTTCAATATAAATTCAGAATAGCCATGTTATTGCAACAATGGTCACCATAAAAATGTCATCATTTACATAAGAAACAGAATAAAACTGGATTTACTTGACTCTTTCGATGGAAGGAATAGTTTGATAAAATTTATTTTTTGAACTCCAATACTGAATTTAATCCTCCATTTCACACTTGGAAAGTGTAGTGTTTAACCATAAAGTACATTTAAAAATGTTAAATCTGCTTCACTTTCCCCTTCATTCGCCAAAACAATAATTGCAACCTTTGATGCCAGGTTTGTTTTATTAGCTCATTTAGATAATGGAACTTTTGGTCAGTGACTCAGAAGAATATTATCTTAAAACTTTGTGAAAAATTGTGCTACTTCAAAAGCACAGTGAAATACAAAGACACTATTGAACCTTTTATCCTCGCTGGCATCCTGTACAAATCAATTCACACAGTTCCCCAGCCCTGCCAGCTATTGCTAAACTGATTTTTTTTTTTTTTTTTTTAATGTGAAGGTGTCAGAGTTCAATACTCTCTGACCAGAATATTTTGGCTAATCCATGCATGGAGGGGTTTATACTTAATATAAAACTTACTTATTAAAAAACAACATGTATCACAAAGAATTTCTGATTTAGTAGGTCACTATATACACTATAAGGTATATCACCACTTAGCAAAAAACAGTTCAATCCCAATACCAATCTGATTTCCAGAGCCAGTCCCTGGATTATGCTGTCATTATGCTGGGAGAGAGCAGGGAGGTTACAGTCAGCCCAAGCCCTTGCTCTCTCTAAAAACCTTTTGGCAGTTTTAGGGTTTCTACCCCTGTTGGGCTGAGCCAGCTGTTGAGTCCTGCCCGGCCTGGCTGCCGCAGGGACACATCCGCTCCTTTGCCGAGCTCCAGGAGGAACACTGACAGCAGCGATTGATGCCTTTGGTACCCGATCACCTCAAACAAAGGCAGCCCCGCCCTGCTGGCAGCCCCGCCCTGCTGGCTACACCCGAGTGTCGGTCACAAACCTGCAGTGGTCCCTGAGCATCAGAGACACAAACCCCCTCCCCATCTGTTCTGAACCTGCTGTCGTTTTAGGGGTTAATGGTCAGTCCCAGAAGATCAAGTCCATGAAATACGTTGTTACAAACCCTACTAGAACTGCCATAGGCATATCTCTCCTTGCCTTGAACTGCTACAGAAACCCAAAAGATACTCAAGTGGTTACTCATTCTTTTACTGTGATGTATGTGTAGTTTTTCAAGTTTTTCAAGTACCAAACCTGCATATACCATACCTGTCAAATGTCACAGATCCATTTAGGCTGCAAAAGCTAGACATGAAAAACTGCAAATGAAGCAGCTTCATGAGAAATGCTTATACAGATAAGATACTGAAACTCCATGAAGGAAACAGGGCAGTCCAGGCCCACTGTTCAGTCAGTTTTGGACTTTAAGCAACATTTTAAGTGATTTCTGTGTACACATATAAAAGCCTATTACCCTGCAATTGAGGGTATCAATTATTCTTTGTTAGCTGCATCTTTCTTAGGGATTTTTCACCAGCTGTAAATCCATTCTGCAGTACTTCATAGTCATTAACATTGGAAAAGCCATCTAAGATCATCAAGTCCAGTTGTTAACACACACCACATCCCCAAGAGCCACATTCATACAACTTGGAACACTACCAGGGATGATGATTTCACCACTTCCCTGAGTAGCCAGCTCTGATGCCTGATCCTGCATTCAGTTAAAAAAGTTTTCCTAACGTCTAATCTAAACCTCCCCTGGTGATACTTCATTGGAAATGAAATAAATTCTTTATTCAGTATAAACATTTGCACAAACAGAAGCCAGGATTTGCAAGTTTTAGTCTGAGAAAATTGTTTTTCAGTAGGAATAAATTGCAGTCTGGATACCCTACAGTGTTCAGAATTTGCTATTTTGCTCTGCTCTTTGCATGGCTTCTCATTTTAAACTCAAGAGCCACTAGTGCAGATCCACACCAGCCACAGTAACTTACAGCTACTAAAGACAAGCTTTATTATCAACTCCTGGCAGCATTTCATGTTTGGATCCTTCTTGCCAATGCTTTCAGAGTTTACAGTAATTACTATTAGAAAACGTCAATATTTGTCAAAGACCTCATTGCAAATTCCCACTAATACTGCTTCTTTCCAAAGTAAAGATGGATGAATGATTTCCAGATATTTTATGGGTCAGATCATGTATGATGTTCAATCTGTTTTCATCAGATGCCATTGAATCATGCTGCTCAGGATTCAGCTCCTTGTTTTCCTTTTTTCTGTTAATTTTTCTGAACCTGATACTATTACACCACAAATTTAACAGCAGAACTGTAACAACAGTAATCACACAGTGCTAGAGGATAGTGATTTTGTTTTCCTGGCACATAATATAAAGTTTCTTAGAAGAAGAATCTTCTCAGGCAAGTATTTGACATCCAATTATTTAAACAGATTTATTGTTATTAGACGATACTTCTGTAATTTTGTAAGGCAAAATAATAGGGGAGAGAGAGAAAGAGATCCAGAGAGAGAGAGCAAGAAACCAGGTTTGTTTTACAGGTTCCTTCCATATTTCAGATACTTTATTTTCATTGTTTATCCTTGTTTAACTCAAGAAGAAAAAGGTGAGCTATCCAGACTGATGGGTCCTAGCTTTAGGACATTCCTTTCAGAGCACAAGTTGCAGGCTCTCCACATTGTGAATGAAATCTGAAATGAGTTAATGTGGCAGAAATGCATCCTTGAGGCTACAGTTGTCACAATATATGTACAGATACACTAATATCATTCCATTAGATCTTATTTCCCTGAGATGCTGTTATACAACCAAACTCAAATTTAGCCAGCTCTTATGCCATTATATTCTTATATGGCTGCAAGGACAGCAAAGGATAATTCCTTGACAATTCATCTCCAGATCGACAAGCTAATAAAATTTTAAATGTATTGTAAGAAAATATTTATATTAAACATGTCTTTTTGATTCTGGGAAATAAACTGTCTTCCTAAGCACTTATAAAACCCTGCATCTTTAGGCAGTAACACAGTCTGCAATAACTTCTCAATGTTTTTGTTAATTTTAAATTCTATTAATGAAGACTTTTAACTGATACAGAAGCATCAGCTCACAGGAATACTTGTTTAGTTGATAAAGATGTTAACTCATATTTGAAACTCTACTAAGCTTATTGCCTGAGTGCTTGAAAAGTACCTTGATTGCTGTGTCCAGCTCTGGCCCCTCAGTTTAAGAAGGATGTTGAGACACTTGAGCGCGTCCAGAGGAGGCAATGAGGCTGGTGAGGGGCTGGGAACACAAACCCTGTGAGGAAGGGCTGAGGGAGCAGGGGGTGTTTAGCCTGGAGAAAAAGGAGACTCAGAGGTGACCTTATCACTCCCTAAAACTGCCTGAAAGGTGGCTGTAGCCAGGTGGGGTTGGTCTCTTTCTCCAGGCAGCAACTGACAGAACCAGAGGACGCAGTCTCAAGGTGTGCCAAGGGAAATACAGGTTAGATACTGGGAAAAGGTTTTTTACAGAAAGAGTGATAAAGTACTGGAATGGTCTGGCCAGGGAGGTGGTGGAATCATCATCCCTGGATGTGTTTAAGAAAAGACTGGATGTGGCACTCGGTGCCATGGTTTAGTTGAGGTGATAGGGCTGGGTTGGACTCGATGATCTTGGTGGTTTCTTCTAACCTAGTGATTCTGTGATTCTGTGGTCATTGTTTTCCCAGATAGTCTCAGGACTAGGCAGGATGCTCAGGAACAAGCATAATTTTCAGTTCATGGCACTCTTCCAACACACAATTCAAAATTTTTATGTTTCTCAAATTTTGGCTGTCAACATTACTGAGAGAAGTTTCAGAGCTCTTAGAGCTGCCTTTGGATTTCTCAGGTGGGATGATTGCGTTGGCCAAGATCAGCAGCCCCATTCAGAACTGCAGACTTGGCGTATTTTCTGTGTTCACTCCTGAAATTTCTGAAAGAGACTCAGCATTGTTGAGTCCAAGGAACACAGAGGTTCTACTGTAGCTTCATCAGCTTTTCACAAAACTAAGGGAACACACCTGCTACAGGGAATAATCACGGCTCTCACTTACTCGAACTACTGCTTCCCTTCTCACGATTTTTTAAACTGTCATTATGCTGTGACCTTAAAAAGTTTTCCAAGTGTGCA
The DNA here is from genome assembly GCA_013401035.1 of Horornis vulcanius. Classification (NCBI taxonomy): domain Eukaryota; kingdom Metazoa; phylum Chordata; class Aves; order Passeriformes; family Scotocercidae; genus Horornis; species Horornis vulcanius. Next base: position 14,051 of record VZUA01065169.1, read on the forward strand.
GTAGAAAATGTGCATCATTAATATATTGACTAATGAGAAATGTTATTGTCCACTTGACTCCTTTTATCTCCTGAACTCATAAATTTGTTCATAAAACTGATACTTTTCATAGACTTCGATGGTTGCTTTCAGTGAAGAAAGAAAATGCAAGTTATGTAACTTGGTACATTTTTTAAAATTAATTTTTAAAATGAATAGTTTGTTTATGTATTAACAGACAAGAAGTATTTTACCATAATGGGTAGGGTAGCACAAACCCCTAGCAAACACAACATAGTTTAGGCAAGTTCTTTTTGGTATAAAATGAAGTAAAAATAATTTTGCATTCATTAGACAAGTATCATGTTTAGGATTGCACCAAGTTGTGAAATAATGATCTGTTATGCTGTGCATTTATCAGCTACAAAACACTGCCACTCTCTTTCAAACCTTATTACCATATTTCTAAACACTCATTTATCTGCTAAAGAATAGTCCCTCACAGCTTTATTTGTTCCATTTTCTTGCTAATAGTCTACCTTTAATCTTCACGCCTTTAGAAAGGCAAGGCTTCTGCCTTCTGCACACATCTCTATAAGCATCTGTCTCCCATGTACATGCAAATTAAGAATTGTCATGTGGGTCTTAGGTGCCTTTAATTTGCAAGTGCCAAATTGCTGACAGACTTCTGTAAGATGGTAACAATGTAGTCCTTTCTTTAAAATTAATCTCCAGCTCAAAAAGGTCAGTTTATTTATGACTCTTTCTCCTTCGACTAACTTTCTAACTTTTCCAACATTAATGTTCCATTAATAGTAATATACCCAGCATATAATTTTTAATATAGAGTCTCAATTATGATTTTCTGAGTTTATTTTCCTTCTGGCACTTTCCTTGTTAAATAAGAAATGTTATATATGCCATAGACTGCTATGTATATTTATCATGGAAATTTAAAGGGACTCTCACATTCATCAATATGAAGCAGAATTGTATTCATGCTCTTACAAGGTGAAGAGACCCTATGAATACAGACTGACCTGTCCTTGCCCTTGTTCTCCTTTCCAAGGGCCCTGTTCATAATTAATTATTAGTATGCCTTACTTTCTGGTTAAATATTGGTTTTGCCACTCTGGCCAGCTCAGTATTACACACAGTTCTGTAGAAACCCCATCTGCTTTGTGTTCCCAGGGGTAAATGTCCACAAAGATCTGTCCCTCTCCTTTCTCCTCTGCTTTCTTCCAGCTAGATATCCCTCTATATCTTGTGGGAGCTAAATATATCTCAGACTTGTATCTTTCTATCCAAGTGAGCTAAAATTGGATAGCAGCTTTAACAATGATTGGAAAGAAGAATGACAGGCAGATTTACATACACATACACACACACACAAAGTACAAGCAATTATGGAAGAAGTTGGGTTAAAAGTTAAATTACTTCAGCACAAACATTTGATTGTAAACCATGCAGAGTGAAATTAAATGCCAAAATGTAGAAAAACATTTGAATTTCTACAGAGGTTACATGCAGTGTTGATATTTTAAAATCTGATTCTTAACAGAAGTCAGTGATTCATCCTTTATTTCTTGTGAGAAAATGAGAGGTTTGCATCATGTGACATTTCTGAACTGGCAGACCAACTTGTACTGAAGCTCCATTTGGTGCCATTAAGGAATCAACTGTCTTGAAGTTGTTAGCTTCTGAAATTCCCTTCTGTCAGTGAATCCTTACTATTTATACTATCTGGAAAGGAGGATAAGTTTTGTTGCAATAGAAGAAATGCTGAGCTGCAGCTTTTTCTTTTTTTTTTTTTTGCTTTTGATTGGCATGTACTTCTCTTCAGAACTGAACAGACAGCTTTGACCATGCTTATTGTCATGTTTTCACTTTGCATTTATTGCTACCCTTAGCAGAATGGGTGACAAAGGCTGTGGCTCTTTCTTTAGGTTCCTCCTCTCAGTGGAGTCCTAACATGCAACAAGACAATAAGCAAACATCAAAAACGTTTTTTTAATTTTTTTAAAAATTATGAAATTGTCTTCTGNATTATGAAATTGTCTTCTGCTTCCAGGGGGAAGAATTTAATAATGAAAGTATGTTGCATGCTATATCTCTAAAAATCAGCATGACAAGACTGCTACAAGAAAAGTATCTTCCCTCTAACACGTCTGCTGTTTAAAACACAAGTTGGGCCATATTTTACAGAGAGTGGTTGACATCTTCCTCTTTCTAATCCTAAGTGAAACTCATGGCACTCTTTGGTCAGGCACTCCAGCTGTAACCATCAGCATTTCAAGTGCTTCATCTGAGAGCTGGAATTCCACTTCAATTAAAAAGAAAAGAGCGCCTAGACAGGTAATGCAGACAAAAAATCTTGAGCACCAAGATGTAATAGGATGAGTTCTCTCTTTCCCTATCACCACGGCTATAGACAAAACATAAATGTCTGATGCAGACTGGTTTCACAGTCTTCTTACATTTAGCTGGCATTAAGTGAGTTTAATCCAGGTCCATGGCATTTTTCCACACTGAGGTGGTAGAAGTGCTAGTTTTTTCTGGGAATTGCAAGGCTACATTTTTTTTCATTCCAGATTCATACAACAGATGTGCTAAGCTTCTAAAGATACAGAAATTATGAGTACAGACTGTATCTAAATACAAAGGGTGATAGAACTAAACTAAATAACACTGCTAAATTATTTAATATAGTTCATATTGTCTTCTTTTTTTGTAATGTTTTGTTGTCTTCTTTGTTTTACTGTTTAAGTGATAGAAAAATGTCTCTCTTTTATTAGAGAGAATAAAAATTTTCCAAACCAGTAGATGAGGCTGGATACCAATCTCCTGTGCTTGATGGCATGCTTCCCCCAACCAATCACACCTTTTCACATATGTAACCATAGTTCCATTACAAAGCTCTTGGTTTTGGTGATACAGTTACAAAAGTGGATGTAGTGAACTCAAAACTGCAGGAGATGTGTGAGGCAGAACAGCAGCGATGCAAGAGCAGCACTGGCACCAGTGGGATCAGTACCAGCCCAGCCATCTGGAAATATGATCCCTTGTTTTGTCAGTATGTCTCAAAATCAGTCTTGCTGTTGACACTTCATCTGACTAAGATAATACAGGGAGTTCATTTTTGGGAATATTTACCTGTGGCTGTTTGGAGGGTTCATGTGGTAAAATCTGCTCTTTAATTACTTTGCCACAAATACTTGTTCCAATGAAATGCCCACTGGTACTTCATAAAAATATGTCGTTACTGTTCAATCTTGCATGCATTCAGATGAAAACTGTGCAAATGCCAGCAAGAGAGTCAAGCAAATTGAACCCAAACTCCGTATCAAATGAATTCAGCTCTTGATTGCTTTTGAAGAAAATATTAAATGGTAAACTTCAAGACATCATTATAGAAACCTCTAACAGACCTATGTGTAAGGAAGTTAAAAAATAAATTTTAAAAATCATATATTTTAAAGTCTCAAATATTAACTTTCTGAGTAAGTAGTGTTTTCAATTAAAGCAGCTCTTGATTCTTTTTCTCATTTTTCACATCAAACACAAGAGTTGCAGCAATGGTGCAAATTTTTCACCCCAACATAATCATATTCTATTGGTATTTCTGTCCTCACAACTATAGACCCCACAAGTACTGGCATAGGAGTGCCACAGTAGCTCCACTGACTGCCACAGGAATTTTCACAGTGCAGCAGCTGCCCCAGGTATGTGTTGTGGATCTGTACACAACATGGTGGATCAATCTTTCTATAGGTAGAAACAGGAACACTCTGATTTCAGCTACAGAGTTTGCTTGGTCTACCTATTTTAAGTTTGTCTGATATTTTTGAACTTTACTTTGGAAGTTTATTCTCTGCTTATCTTTCCCCATCTTTCACCAATTGCCTCTTAAATGAATCTTTTTCCATTATCAGATCTGGATGACTTTGTTTCCCTTGCTGAGGAAGTGAAGTTGCCATTACCTGTCCAAATAATTAACTCTGAGTATCTACTTGTGTTGCCTCTTCTGGGCAGCACCCTGGCTATTATTGCAGAACAAGAAGGCTCAACACCACATTAGGCTAAAAATGATTTATGAGCAGATGTAAAAGCTGCAGACATTGCCAAGAAAAAAAGTAACAAATGTCCACTGAGCTTTGAAATGCTCCATGCTCTTTCAGCTGAGGTTCTGGAAGAGCAGCTAAACGTACTACAGCGTGTATTGCATCCTCGTAACCACTGATTGCTAATTCCAGAGGCTCGTGTTACTGAAGCTTAACCAAATGAACAGTAAGCATGTTTATCAACACCGCTGAATGCTGTTGTGTTACTGAATAAACACGATCAAGGGAAGGGTTGGAAGGGAGAAGAGAATTTGGCTGCTGGTGATAATTTCCAGTTGGGAAGCAATTATTTAGATAGCAGAATTTAGTCTGAGAATAAAGAGTTTAGTAAGTGCTGGATTTGCATAATAGTAATACATGTCACTTTAAATTTCCTCCTGGCGTTTTCATGCACTTTTAAAATGAATCCTAATTATAAATGTTATACAAGTCTCACATAATGTGAATTTACTTGTATGTACATTTGCATTATCCTCATTTCTAAGTGTGCTGATGATTAACATTAGTAGCCAAGCTATTATGTTAAATGCAGGAGTATACTACACACCATCTTTTAGAAATTAAATGTTATGCACATTAAATGTGCAGAGAACTCTAAAAATTCACCCCTAATCAACAGTACAAAAAAGAAAAAAAAAAACCAACAAAAAACCTTAAAGGGAAATCAGGATTAAAAGCAAAATCAGGATTGAATATTGTACTTGACATACTTAATTTAAATATGAAAACAAAGCATTTTTTTAAAAAGCCAAACCCCATCACATGGATTTCTGATAGTGTAAATGGATGGAAGGCTTTTCAAAGAAGCCACTTAAAGAAAATTTACAGAAACTGTCTTTCTCATATGAATTTTTATACTACAACATTCCATTTTTCAGGTATTGAGTGCCAAATATGAATGACATTAAATTTCTTTCAGCACTAGTATGATTATCCTGAGCTAGACCATTCTCCAAAGTGAGTCACTGCTGCCATCTGGAAGTCAATGAATTGAATTAAGATGTTTGTATCTTATGTGAAGGCTAGGAAAACCATGGCAAAAGTTGTAAATATAACCTGAGGTGAGAGAACACAAGAACATGGATCCCATCAATGTGAAAACAGTGGATTCCACATTTCAAAATTTACTAAACTGTTGTACAGAGTGTACAATTTAGTATAATCAGGATATGTATTTATTTAAATAATTTGATTATTTTTTTGTATTTCACAAGAATGTCTTATCTTTATCCTGATCTAAACTCTTGAAATCTCTTAATTAATGTTAATAAGCTTTCAATCCATCCAGTAGAAACTTCACTATGTGAAGATTTCCTCATGGAGAAATCATTCTTTCCAATTTTCTTTTTTTCTGAGGACAGAAAAACCAAAAAAGAAAACAACAACTCACATTTACTTGCATGTAGATAATGAAGAAAAAGGTTGCACGCAGTCTACTGGCATCTGTCAAACAAGAAGAAATGTTTCCCACCATCTATAGCATTGAATTTTCCTTGATAAGTCCAATGATAGAGTGTTTTAGTCAGAAAACTGCCTCAGAAAAAATGAATTAACATATGGTTAGTATTGCACTTGCATATCCAGCTGCCTGATCCAATTATCCTAATTTAAAAGAAGAAAATTTATGTTTTCTAGTGAATGCCATGTAGAGATTGTGCCTACATCGTGTCTTCTAATAATTTACACAAAAGGTTTGGACAATCCAGTGGGATAAATCTCACAGACTTTTAAAAAGTATTATCTTCAGAACCAGTGTCAATTTGGAAATAGGAGATCTCGAGGCCAACCTTTGAGAATTCTCCCATCAGAGACAAACCTGGCAGCGATGTGTGAGGCTCTGGTTTGATACAAGTCGTAAAGCTGTCCCCAGGATAGTGGGGAGCAGGAATCCCCACAGCCTCAGGGCTGCAGAGCCCCCCGAGCCAGGCTCAGCCTCAGGTCTGGCACCTGCACCATTCCCAATCCCTGCCTAGAGAGGGGCTCCAGCACCGCCCTTGCCCTGTGTGTCTGTGACCCCTGCAGCTGAGCAGCTCCTGGCAACCTTTCTGACTGGGAGCTGCAGCAGCAGCAGCATTCCAGGCAGATGTCATTTTTTCTTTGTGTGTGGTTTTTTTTTTTCTAATTAACATTTTTGTATGGCTAATTAAATTTATTAACAAAGCTATTTCATTGCTCAGTAAATAAGAGTTCATTAAAAACACATTATTGAATGCTTAACAACAACACAATAAAAAAGTATAGAAAGGGTAAGTTAACGATCATATTTGTACTAATATCATAGTATGAGAAGGCTCATTAATATTATTTATTTTAGATTGCCTCAGTAAACATCATTATTTGCTACACGTTACTAACATGTTTTAATGATCTTTTCTTTATTCAGTGAACAATGAAAACTGATGATGTGCAAGCATTTGTTCAAGGCTTTACAGCTTGTTATAAGGTTGTATTCTCACACAAGAACAATTGACACACCAGCACACAAGAGATTTTATTGATAGCACAAAGACAATCTTAGGAAATTACCCATGACCAGCTCTGAAGCAGATGAATTCACAATCTGAACTCTGTCAAAGGAGTACATGAGTACTCAGTGTCTTGCTGACACTGAGGTTTGGGACTGAGCACTCAGGGAAAGAGTGGTACAGGCTCAATACTGGTGTGTGAGATACACTGCATGGCTTCCCTAAGCAGAAGCACTATGCTAAGTGATGATGTGCTTGCATGGGCCTCTTAATGTTAATTTTGGACATGAACCTGTTTCCCCTGGAGTTACAGGAAGTTTTTCCTTCCAGTTTTGGGAGAATCAGATTTTCCCCTCAAACTGGAATGTAATTTAACAGTTTTCCACACATATAATACCCAGGCAGCTCCAAGTCAGTTCTTCAGCCTCTTTGTAATACTACTTTAACTAAGTTCATCAATATTATTTATTCATTATGGTTTGTATGGAGACCAAAGCCTTGTGATTCATTAGTCTCACAAGAAGATACATGTAAATGGTTTAGTCATCCAAAATCCAATTGCTGCCTTGTATAGTTCACTCTCTCAGGGTGAGTGAAAGAGCAGAAAACTTCATGTATTTTGCATGTCACTGACTGTTTCTTACAAAGGTATTTGCTTGTGTGCTGAAGAGAGATACGTAAACAAACACTCTTGTGAATATAAATAATATTTACTGAAGAGGTTGTTTTGCCTTCTGATGTGCTACCAAAGTAACTACAGACTTCCTTGCAGCACACAGAGAGATGACATAGCACAGTGTGTTCTGTAAGTCACTTCTAATTCCCATCACCTCCAGAACTGCTTTATAAATTGCTGTTAAGTTTTCAGCTATCACACTCTTATGTAATTTCCTGAGATACCTGCATAGCTGCTCATGAGAAATCTGTTCTAACAAGCAATAACCTGAGTAAAAATAATATAAAGATTGTAAAGAACAGGCAAAATGTAATGTAAATTAAAACAGTAAGGTTAAGTCAACAGGAAGAGCGAGCAGGATTCAGTACCACTGAGCTCTGAAAGGTGCTACCTTAACAACAGTTTGAGATTAAACACAAGAGCACAAAATTCGGAAATATGACTTCAAACTCTAGTAGACTTTTCCCACAGCAAAGAGACGCTTGCTGTTTTTAATAAGACATTTTTTGTCCACAACAATCTGTATTTTCAGGTGTCTCTGCTTCGCTGCCTGACAGAACACTTCTGATGTAGCACAAGTTCTGCCTCTCAGGGCTTGCTCTACAGATACCAGTTGATTCATGGGGAGTGAATCTACCCTGGAGTGATTGACTTCTGCATTAAAAGGACACTTAAGGGTTTTGACTGCTTGTAAATAACCTCAATATGGTTTCAAAATCAATGTGAACTTGATACTTTTGTTTGTCAAGCATGAAAGAAAAACTTGTCACTAAGAATCAGAAGCCTGGAATAGGGCATATGAGACACAGGAACACTGTGTAGCTCTCAATAAGCATCCATTTGCAAAAGAAAGCACACATTTGACAATACACAGTAAGAGGCAAAGTTATGAACATCAATTATTTTTTCTTATGGCGATGCAACACATCTCACTCCTCCTGCATGAGAGTTCTGTGGAACTCCATGTGCTTTGGCCTGCCTGTGTTGTAGCTGTGCCTTTGCCTCCCCCGACACGGTGTGCTCATGGGAAAAGCATTTCCTCTTGAGATCTTGAATTCCTTCTGTACTTATCCCCATCTTTTCTCCAGGGAAAATATACTGATCACACTAATGCTTATGCACAGCAATGGCACTTTGAAGACTTGCACGAATAACATGAAAAATAAGGCACAATCAAGAGGGATGATGTTATTCAGAGAGACTGAAATTTAAATGGGAACTTCAGGATGCCATTTGCACATGTCACTTCAAAGTGAATTACAGAACATCCTGCATTACCAAAATGAGCAAATGATACAGAAGTAAGGAATTCTTAATGGAGAGAATAGCCATAGTAAAAAGTTGAAAACAAACCCTAGATTAAACAAATTCTCACACAATTTGAAAGTACAATAAAGAATTATTTCACTGAAATGAAAATATATTTGAAATCTACTTGGCTACAGGAAGCAAGTTTACGTCAATGACATTTATTGGCTGTAAGGACTCAGCACCTGACAGAAATAAAGGCTTTTAATAATGTCCTTAAAGGAGTTTATTTCTTCCNATCAGAAGAACTGGCTTCCTAAAAAATGCAATATAACTACGTTTGGGTTTGACAGAAGCAAGGCTGCAGCCAGGCTTCCTCTACTATTGTGCCATGAGGCAGAGACAATGGACTGTAATACATTTATTTTGTCAGGTCTCTTCAGAGAGCACTTGTCATCAAACCTCCAGAGAAAGCAGTACTGCCCTTGCCCAAATCCATAAAGAATAATTGGACTTTTTACTGTAACAAAATTTAATTATTCTTTTAAAACTCTTTACAGAAAAGTGGTGGCCAGCAGGAAGAAATTAGAAAATGTCACTATAGCTCCTTGAAATGTGGATTTATAAATAGGGACTGTGGAAGAATCAGACCTATAAATCTCCGGAGTGTAGAAGTGTAGGAGGGACAGAGCAATGAGGGGTTTGCAGAGTGTTTCTTTTTAATTAGTCAGGAAACTTTTTTAAGAGCTAAATCCACTTTAAAAGAAGCTGTGTCTCGGACAAAACAGGAGATGGGCATCATAATTGCCCAGAAGTTACTGATATCTCTAATTTCTTTATTCCCAGGGCTTTCTAGAGAGATGTGAAGTCTGGGTTGCTGCCGGAATTTACAGCAATCTAAGCCAGTCCTTTGGCAGCACCCAAGACTCTTGTATTAAACTGGAATCTGATAAAATTTTGCCAGCACACCAGCAGTGGATTCCTTTCATTTTCCAAGCCCAGTAACTGCTTCTGTGCACTATGCTGCTGTTGCCTGGTGATGCTATAGCAAGACTATGCCCTTGACAGCTTTTACTTTAAACTTTATTAAGGCTTGCACACCTGCATAAAGACAGATTATATTTACTTCTCTAACTGACACTGGCAGCACTTGTTGATATAAAACAGAGACAGAACCACTCTGGGTCAACCCAATTCACTCACTGTTTGAAAAAGACTGTTGGACTTCATTTCAATGTAGACACCACTCTCTTTTTAACCCTCCAAGTTGTCTTT
>VZUA01065174.1:32106-44014 GCA_013401035.1 Horornis vulcanius
CTATCATAGACAAATTCGTTACTCTTTTTGTAAAAGTCAGAACCCAAATACTTTGACCTGTGAACACATCATGAACTTTTTTCATGTTTTCATGGTTTTCATGTTACTGGGACTGGGAAGGACAAGTTAGACAATGGAGCTCCTCTGCTAGTCCAAAGCACCACCAGTATCTTAGAGAAAATCTGTTCCTTCAGGCTTTCAAATAACCTGATCTAAATACATGTTCAAACCACGAGTGCTTATTCAGAACAAAACAATGCCTCCTTGGTCCATCTCTTGAGGAGTCTCAGGTTAAACCAGTTTGAGCCATTAGAAGTTCAATATTAATGCCAAATTGAATTAATGTGAAACAGTTCATTTTTCTTTTTGGGGACTTTGTCTAAAAACTCTTAAAAAGGCTTCAGAAGCTTTGGAGTTCATATATATGCAAATAACAGGATTTGTGTATGGATGAGTTTGGGGGGTTTGTGTGACAATTGCTTCTCCCCTTAACTTTTTCAACTTGCCTATAAAAATACTTGAAAAACAACAGGTGCTTGAGCATTTTAAGGGCTTTTTTTGTTTTGTTTTTTAAAGCATGAGAAACCAACCACAAGACTTTTTTGTTAGTTAGTTTGATTTTCTCACAAACAGAACCAGCCTTAAAGCCACTCTTTATCATTAATAAATCAAAGAAAGTAGAAAAAACTCCTCGAGGCCAACAGCAACCTCCTGTAGCTCATTTCCCTAGCACCAATGTAGATCTATCATTAATATATTGTCTAACATTAATTGCCTCGGTAGAAGCAACAAGAGCTATGGGTGAGCAGTAGAAAAATGAGATATGCTGACAGTCTGATCTAATTGCCATCAAAGCCAGGGAGTGAAGAAGCAATTCACAGACTGTGTGGAGAGGTAGGGCTGCTGTAGCAGAAGGTACTGTATTTGAAGGGGGAAAGGGTTTGTCAGTGGAGTCTCACTGAAGTGAAAGATCTATAATGCTCTGACTTTTACTCCAAATATAAACTATGGCAGAGAAGATGCTTCTCCCACATTTTTTTTATATTCATTTTTTTTGTTCAGAAAGTCACAGTAAAGCAAAATTATTTCCTAATGTTTAAATTTTGTTAGTGTTCAGAGTCAGTAAGCAATGTGTGATCCCTGTGCAACAGCTGGAACTCCCCTTGCCGTGCCTTCCCCAGGACTGCCAGCAAAACCTGTGTTGGGAAGGACAGTTTGGATTTTGTACTTTGGCCTTGTCTGTAAGTGGGCAGGATGGGGGGAGCTGGCCAAAGGCACCTCTAATCCCCTCCAGCCTCTTCCTGGGAGTTTCAGCCCAGAGCTCCTAGTGTGGTTATAGCTCTGTTCACTTTGAGCTTGGTGACTTGGTGGAAACAACTCTTTATCCCGTGATTCTATTCTATTTTGGTCAAATAATTAGTATTTCAGAGTTCTCCACTGTGGTCCAATAGTTTCAGAAGTTTGACACTGCATTTTTCATCTATCTTCTAAATAGAAGTCAAAGTTTTAGTGCCCAATGGAACAGGAATTCTGGGTGTAAATCAGATCAGCTGTAGAGCTGCTATTGCCTCTATAGGCTATTGAGAAAAGTGAGATGTTTTCCATTCACTGGGCTAATTAAAGCTTTTTCATTCATGCATGTAGATTTAGCATTATTGCTACCCTTGCTTGGCATTGTAGTACCAAGAGTGTGTTATTGCTGATCAGATGACTGGTTTACAATTCATAAAATAATTTATGAAACAGTTCAGATCTCTTGAGCCTGAAGCCTGGTGTTAGAAATAACTTTAATGTAACTAGAATAGCTGGGTGCTTTCGAGGTAGAAAAACTCTGAAATCCTCAGACTTCATTATGAAATGAAATATTTTTTCTCATTCAGCTGTCCTGTTAGATTATTTTGGTGGTCTATGACTATCATGAGGAATGATAGCAATAGCATAACAAAATTCATAAGACTGGTTTGAGTAAATTTTTAGGCCACATAAGATATTGCAGAAATGGTAGAATGCTAAGCAGACAAAATAAATTAGAGCATCATCTAATGGCTGACTCCATCTGATATCTGTATACATTTAAATGTCATTTTGGGTACACAGCAATTTGTGGAACAAGCAGATCAAGGCATTTGCAATAGCATTTTTTGAAAATAAAATCACTGCAAGAATTTGATAGTGTTTTACACTGACGTTTAAAATTATGTTTTAGCAGTGTCAGTTTTCACTTCAATTTTGAATATTATTTATTAATTTAGCATCCTTATTGCATACGGTGAGCCAGTTTTACTTTGAAATGAAAATGAAAAACTTCTATTTCAAGTATGTTCTTAAAAGATTCTTTTTTTCTTAACACAGATTCTTTCTTGTTGTTTTTCACAATGTCTACACTAATGTGATGAGGTAAAAAGCTCATTTCTTTCCAAATGAATATATAATGATGCCAGTACTAAAACAGTTAACTGGATAGCTGATATTTACAAAAATCTTCAAATGTAATGACTTCAAGTTCTTTGTTGAATATTCATTAAATATCCTTTTCTCATAGGGCTTATAAATCCTCTGAAATGCAATACATACACACTGTAAAATTTGACAGAAAATACTCGTATTTCTAAGATAAAGGGTTTTTTCTACTTTAAGCACTCTCTCAAATCATATATAATCAGGAACATTGGCAACACTGCTGCTCAGAGAAGGACAGAGTGAACATCAAGAAATCCAAATGAATTCAATCCCATTAAATGTAATGGTGTGGTAAATCTCACTATACCATCTGCTGTAGAAGGCTGAGACACTATTGGAATTCCACATCTTATTTACATAGCAGATAAGAATGTGTTGGGAGATTTATATGGTGAATGAATACCCAGAGACAAAACTAAGTTTCTAGTCTGTTCACATCTGGGGAACATCTACATCTGTAGAGCATTATACAAAAACTACTGTAAGTTAGCCTTTCTCTGAAAGGCCCTGCCACTTCATTCCAACATTACCCATTAAAAAAAAACAACCCAGCACAAAGTAGTGAGAAAGTTCCAGCAAACACTGGTGGGAGCTGAGCTACTCCATCACAAGGAAACATAACCTCACCTAATTTAGTACATATTTCCCAAAGAATTAGCATTGAACATCGGAACAAATAGGTTGTATCATATTTAAAACATCTGTGCTGTGAGTTCAGAAATGAACCTGTGGCAAAACATTAAGGAAAATATGCCACAGATTTATTTTTTTTCCCTCTCTTAAGCACTCAGGTTGACACTCTGCATTTTAACGTTTCAAAGCTTTCATTTACTTAATACTGAAACAGAACTGAGCTGCAGCCCAGTTTTAAACCAGATGATATCACAGATGTAACTTGCACAATATATGAACTACACAGGAACAAAACACTGCACAGTAGCCTCCACCTGACATGCTCCTCTTTATCATTATATTTAATAAATCTTGAGCTTGCTTGGGAATGGCATGTCCTTTGTGCACATTGATTGTAAAACCCATCACTTGTCAATTCAGCTGAACATTAAAGTTCTAATACATCAAAAGTGCATAGGGGAGCTGACCTGGGCTAAGAAAGCATTTTATGCAGGAATATTAATAGAGTTCTTCTGCAGCTGCCTCATGTACTTCAGATTGGAAACCTCTGAACCAAAGCCAATTGACAGTAACATATTTGGAAAGGAAGATGCTTTTAAATTACCTCCTTTCCATTTAATCAGACAAGCAACCTCTGAATCCCAAGCCGTGGGTGAATGTTTAAGAGAACATTCTTTATATAGTTAGCTGAACCATGCCCAAGAGCACCCACTGACAGCTTTCCTATTACCAGAAGGACAATGAATCATGTGAACTTTGCTGACACACATGCTATAATAATTGTTACATTTTCTTTTAGAATATATCCTTGGGCTCGCTTTTGGCTTCACCTTAAAGGTGACAGCTTGTAAGCTACATAACCTAGCCTGCCACTAAATCATCAATAACAGTTCATAAAATATCCTGTGATAATTTAGCAGTGCATTGGTTCTGATCCTAATGGAATCAGACATCAGTAGTTATGCTATTTCCTCCTTGGATTCTGGATACTTCTATTGAACATTTGTTAAAACAGTTGTTCATCTACAGTGTACATATTCCTGCCAAGCTTCATGGAAATATTTCTATCCATTATTTTTTAACGTCAGCTCTCAGTACAAGTTTGTCTTTTCTGTTTGGAACTCACTTTGCTGCTATATAGACATCTTTGTTGCATAAAGCAGACATAGTTATAAACATTAAAACAGACACATTCGTATTCCCTTTAGGATAATGGCAAGATTTTCCCAACAGCTTTCCAACTAGGAGCACACAAACAAGAACAACTTCTGTATTTTTCTATGTCATAGTCCTGTTAGGATTTTTTGTTTCCAAAAGCATATCTTAGGCAATCCACACTCATATCTACTTCATTTTTCTCCACTGAATGTTCTCAAAGGGATTTCTGGACAGTATTAGCATATTTTAGATGCTAAGACAGTGCTAATATTATGATTTTTATGTTTTTGATATATGCACTGTTACAGTGTTACTAAAAAAAATCTTATTGAAGCAATAAGTTTATTACTTTTTCCTGGATCATGGTAAACATTTGCCAGTAGAACCAGTGGCAACAATGTTAGCAGAGAAGAGATATCAAAGGGCTTTAGGCAGTACTTGCTATGTGGTACCCCTGTTCTCCTGGATTCCCCTCTGGGTTTTTCCCAGTTTGGCAGAGCCTTGGCGGGGGCTGGTGGTGGAGGTGCTGCCTGCAGGGCCCCTCCTGTCCCTGCCACAGCTGGCCCCAGGGTCAGGGCCAGGGCCAGGCTGTCCCTTCAGGCTGTGGCCTAAGGGGTGGGGATGCCCTGCCTGCCTCACTCCCCTGGGTGTCCCCAAGGGAGGGCAGGTGCCACACAGGGACCCGCAGGGCTGTCACCCACTGCCACCAAACCCAGCCAGGGGGCACAACAGCTGCTGAGATGAGGGCTCTCCAGAGGCCTTCCCTAGGGGGTTATGCAGCTGATTTAACCAGTGAAGTTCTAACCCATTTAGCTGGGCTGTTTGTGCAGTCAATCAGCTGGGGCAACTCTCTCTCTTCTGTGGTTCTATATGAAAGACTTCTGTGATTAGCCCTAGATGTCTAAAAATGAGTAATATTAAATCCCTTCTTCACATTTAGAAATTCTGGGATTTGCCGCCTAAAATAATTGTATTTAAAGACAGTAGTGTTGTCAGATACCAGTTCTATAAATAAAATTTTGGATTTCTTACCGTGCAGATTATTCTGTGAATTAATTTCTGCATAATATTATGAATTCCTGGAATATTCTAATTTTTGAAGTAGCTATTTTATTTTGTTTCAATTTTATAATAGATTATTTTATNAAATGTTATTTTGCTGTGACAAAACATTATAATAGAATGCACAAGTCATAATTACTTTGATTGATCCCATTCTGTCCTATTTATATCTTTCAAAGGCAGCATCATTTCTAGGTCTGCCCAACAAAGAAAAGGCTTACAAAGCAGTATTTCTCTTGGGCATCTCCAAGAGCTCTGTAGATGCCCTGTATGGGGCTGCAGATGCAGTGGCTGTATGGAATGATTAGAATATGACTCCTCCTTGCTGCTGTGAGGTTTGAGACCTCCACAGCTTCATCCTGACAGAAAATGTTACCTTTTCTTTCTCCATCTCCCTAGAGGTCTTCCAAGAAAAATCCCCACATCTTTCTTGATTTCTCCAAACCTCAGGTCTCCACAAAAGCTTCAGTACCAGTGTTTTACCAGACATTCAGGAGTTTTTGATTTCCTGAGCCTACAGCCTGCCTTCTCAGAGAACTTTTTCACTCTGTGACCAAATTCTCTTGGCAGCAGCAAACACCTGATGTCTCTGTCCCTTGTCACTAGGTTGATTATCTTCAACCCTCTGATCTTCCACTTTCTGCTCTTCACACCCTGTCATTTCTCCTGTGTGAGCATCTTGTCTTCAGTTTTCCTTTCTTTTGTAACAGTCTGTTTCAGATCTAATTTCACATCTCCTCAACTTTGTCCTTGGGATAACTTACTATATCTCATGTATGAATAAATATATATATAAATAACTGTGTAAAGGCATGAGTAAAGAGGCCTCATGATAACTGCAAGACTTACTGTGACCTCTTTTTTTCCTAACCTTTCCTATTGCTTTTTTTTTCTTCTGCTTTTTGCTTATGTTACTTCATACTAGGATCATACTTCATACTAGGATCTTGTCCTCTTTTACCACATGAAGGCATGAAACACCCGAACTTATTTGGCAATTCTGTTAAAACAAAAATGGAAGAATCCCATGCAAATGTAATTCTTGTATTCACTTGAGCTACCCCTTATTTCCTTAACCAAAATGAAGAGAAATGGTTGAGCTGGCTTCTCTAGAAAATGTGTTAAGTCCTAATGAACATTATGCAACAGGGAAACACAGGAGTTCTAAAGCCTTTCCAAGACTAAACTCCTATTATTCCCTCTGAAGGGGGCCATCACTGCCATTCTGGGCAAGGGTAGCAAAGACTGCTTGAGAATTATATGACTTTCTGCTTTATTTCTAAGATACAAATTTTTGCCCCTCTGTTTTTTTTTTCCTTCTTATGAAAATGTCAATCTAATTCACACAGTCTCATCTTTTTCTCTACAGAATGATACCTATAATAAATGCTTATAATAAATGCTTATTGTTTAGGTAGAGGTAACTTATATCTCTTGATTGCAGGTGGAATATTTTGATGTGTTTTGGTAACATCCAATATCTCTCTATTTCACATATTTTGTGGTATTTTGATAACATCCCACTTATGCAACTGCAAGTTTTTCTCAAACATCAGTAAATGTTTACTTTTCAGGAGGAAAACTTGCTTTGTAGTTTTTAGTTCCTCCAATACGAACCATGGAAGCAACTGGACTGTACAGCCTCTCTTTCAAAGACAGAACTGTTTTATTTACAGACACTCAACATCACAGAGGTCTGGAAATACCGAGGTACTTTTTGGCAGCTAAGGTGGTATTCCATAAACATGGCTTTAATTTACTTCATGATGCTTCAGTTGCTGGTGTAGCCACTGACAGAGCTCACCATGTTTAAGAAATCCACTACAGTTACAGAAGAAGCACACTGAGTACTACTGAGCACACTTAAGAGTCTGTGCAAAAACCTTACTGCAAGGGGGAAGAGAGGCAGACAGACAACAGCAAACTATATTTATACAGTCAGGAGATATACTATCTATGTTTTTTTAATTTTAATTTAGTTTCCAACTACTCATGTACTGGTTTTCCCAAATGAGTTGTCAGGCTTTTATCTAAGCTGTCCATTACAATGAAGACATTATCTGTTGTCTGACTTTTGACTAATCACTATGGAACATATCCTCTAATGAAAATTATTTTGTGTGGGTACTGGAAATAATGGTGACTATTTTTGACTGATGGTCAAAATACTGACATTTTCACAAAAAGTAGTCAGAAAACTTAGATCTATAAATGTATTTATGTTTTATCAACAGATTTTTGGCTTTGTCTATTTTCAGAACCCTGGAAAAAATTAAAAAGTCTTGTGATAGGACTGCATGTAATGTAGTGAACTGTAGTTCAAACCTAGTGTGAATCAGAATCCATTATGAGTTCAAGCTGTATTCATTCATGCAGGTTATTTCTTGTTTTTATACTACTATTATCCTTCTCTACATGCAAACTTGTAGGTTTTGCTTTAGGTCAGTGAGAGGATGGCCTGTTTTTTGTGCTTAACCCCACCTATCCAGAGTCATGGAAAAGACACAGAAAATGCAATTTTCTGTCTTTATGGCTGCAAAAATATATCATTGTGTGGTCCTGATCCTTCAGAGTTATCCTTTCAGAATGAGGGGAGGTTGGTGGTGCAGGTGGCCAAAGGCTGCTGCTGCTGCTGAAGCACAGCCTCAGGACCAGGAGCATTTGTAACTCCACTCACATGTATATGGGGTGGCTACTTTTTCAAGAGAAAAACAACATCACAGATTTTGTTAGACAGACTGAATACTCTGAAATGTTCTGCAGCTCTTCCAGTTGCTAAATGTGGCTGAAGATTCCTATCAGTCAAGACACTGTCTGATGGTGGAACAGTCAATAACCCTATTCTGCTCTGGAATATTTTCAGATAGAAACCTAATTTTTTTTAAAAAAATAGAAAACAAAAATTCTTCACAACTGATGCTGAATGTAATCTTGCTTCTGAAGACAACCAGAAGATGGTTTCTTCTACAGAGCAGAAGGCTACTCTTGTCCTCTTTACAGTCTCTCCATACTGAGGACAGTGATGTTAGCTCAGAAATGCCACTGCTCAGTAATATAAATGTGTTTCAAGACACACAATTTTTCTTTAGTTATTATTCCACAGATTTACAAATGCTTTGTATGCCTATGAAAAATGCAATGCTCTATTCTACCTAGCCAAGAAGCACAAAACCTCCATTTTATTGATTGAGGGATGTCAGCAGTAAGCATATTAATACTTATTCACTGTGTTTTTCCTATGGCGTTCTGACATTAACTATGATGGAAAAAATCTTAGGGTATTCCTAGTGAAATAGCACAAAATAAATCGAATTCCTAATGGAAGCTTAGATCTCACCAGAGCCCTTTTTTTATCCTGAGATTTTACCCATGCAGGATGGAGCCCATTAAGCAGAAGTGAAACAATATTGCAGAACAGTGCATGTTTACTCATTAATGAGAAGTTCTCATATAAAACTGGACATTTCTTGCAGGGTGGAATCTTTTCATTCCTGGTTTTGGGAGGGAGGAAGACAGCAGAGGAGGGGGAGGAATCCTTTAATTGTTGGTGCAGGTTTTAAACTGACAAGCCTCAAAGGCAGAATACTGACTCTTTGATCTTAAAAGGGTTGTTAAAGGATGGTCTCACTTGTGTTTATTCAAATGTTTGCAGGTAAATGCTGATAATCTAAACTGAGTCAAAGCTGCAGAATTTAGCATAAGTGATTTGCATATCAAGAGCCTCAAAATAAATACCAATTCAGAGATCTTAAATGTTGTCAAAAACTAATCATGACTTGAAATTAACTTGGGGCTTGTCTATGTATGAAAGTCTGTGCTCAGGAAACTAAAACATCCATTGGCAACCAGAGGTCTAATAGATGTGCTAAATCCCCACTAAGAGGGCTTTGTGGTGGCTGCGGGTATCTGCAGTCACGCACCTGGTGGTTTGGGGCACACCCAGCCAGAGGACAACCTGGCAGGGAAAAGAGCTGAGCTGTGTGTCCTCCCCACCAGACCTGCTCCACTGGAGACATCCTTGGGAGACAACCTGTAGCTGATTCTAGCTGACAGCTGGGAGAAATGCTTCTACTAAGTGCTCTTGTAGACAATTTGCATTTCGCTGTTTCTGGGCAGAGTTGTTGATTCTTGAGCTACTGGATTCTTGACAGGTTTTTTTACTATTTGTAATTAGTTGTATCAAGTAAAAGTATCATAGTTTCTAAATTACTTGATTGTCTTCAAAATCTATTTTTAGCACCTGGATCCTGCTACTTGTTTCACAGCTAATGACTTCTTGGCATAATTTTGTGCCTGTTCCTTGACTGAAGGAACGTGCATCCTGCAGGAGCATGGAGCAGCCTGTTTGGAAGTACATATCCTTCATACTTCCTCTCTGAGAGTCAACAAAAATTGTCTGTGTTTTGGAAGTCATCCGTGTGCACAGATGCTGCAACTGATAAAATGAGATACTAATAATTAACATTTATCGTCACGTCGGCTGTAAACCCAAATTAATAATATAAGATTAAAGTTTCAACCTCTTGGTTCCCTCAGGGGAATGTTTAGGGCATGCACAAGTATAAGAGAGGCTAGGAAATTATTAAATTATTTCAATTTGTGCAAAAATTTGCAAATTGCTCCAGTCTGACGGATACCTTGTTATGTGGGAAGAGCAGCTGATTGCAGTGTCACAGAGCTGGGTCAGCATTTCAGTCCTCCTCCTTCTGTACATTTCTGTGCACTCTCAATTTGCATCTTACATGGACAACAGAGAACTGTAAGACTAACACCAGTTCTGGGTTATTAGAATTGTATAATGACAGGCTCCCACAAAAGGAAAAATTAGGAGCAAGAAATGGACTTTTCCAGCTGGTCATTGCTTACTCAATTCCTGCTTCAGATGCTCGTCACCTACAAGACCTTTCTATTTTGATGTGCCTGAAGTCTGAGCTGCTGGCGTTACAGGTTACTCCTCAGGGAATAAAAGTGGTATGTTACCAATCAATATAGCAACTTAGTAAATCATAAAGTGTAGGTTTCAGTTCTCTAGAATTGGGTCTCCATGAAAAGTGAGTGTCTAATGGATCCAGCTATGTGTCTTGGGCTGAGATTTTCATAGGAAAATAGGATTTACATAGTAAATTTGTTACCTTTTTAAAGACCTAAGTATTAAGAAGCATAACTGAAGTCCTTTCTTTAGATCTAATGTCCTTAGTTGAAATTTGCTGTTAGTACTGTTATGTTAGGCCATAATTTAATCTGAAATTATTTAGAATAAGAGGGATTTTTGAGTAGAAAATTGGCTGTTTCTATGGTAGGAAAGCAATTTTTGAGAATTTGTGAAAATTCTGATTATTTTCCCCCTTTCTCTGGAAGGGAGGTCTGCCAGGACCAGGGAGAAGCTGGAGTGCTAACAGAAGCCCTCAGCACCTACCTAACGCCAGTCCTGCCCTCTGATGATGGCGCTAAATTCTGGCAATCAGAAAACTTTTCTGCTGGTGTTGCCATAGTTCCCTGAGCTCAGCACCTGCAATCCAGCTGCCTCCCACTGAGATGACTCATTGACATTTCAACACTCTGCTTCGTCCACCTTATTGACTCTACAACTTCCTGCCTTACTGCTTTATTCTCTGCCCACTTTCCCCAGCCCCGTTCTACCCACCCTTTATTAGTCAGATGTCCACACCTCATCTGGCTCTGAAACTTTCATTTGCTTTATAGGATCTCTTACTATTGCTTTTCTACTGCTCTACCAACACCTTTTTTCTTCCCCACATCTCCTGCCCACAGAACACACATCTATCTGGACATTACCCCAAGTTCTCATACTTGTAAAGCAGAATAATTAAGCAACAAGCTGCCACACCTGGTTTTTAACAAGTGTGTTAATGCCACTTTAAGCCTGTTGTTATTTGACCATGGGTCTAATCTTAGTGTTTTCTTGAACTACTTTAGCCTTTATTTTCAATAAAGATGCTGATATTTTTGAAATTGAAGTATATATGGTATAGTTTTTCACCAAAAAGTGAGTACCATCCTCAAGTTCAGCACAACTATCTGCAGTTGCTCACTGTGTACAAAAAATTACTTAGAAGTTGTTTTTTCTTAATTTGTGCTAATATTTTTTTAAATAAATTTGTGCATATCTGTGATCCCATTTTTGTTTAAAGTTTATAAAAGCACAAATTGAGTAATCTCCTATTTCTAAATCTAAAGCATGCTTTCAAATATTAGGATAAAGCTTTCTGGAATGTTCACACTAACACCATAGGCTTTTTTACATAATAGCAAGTTAGGAACTCAAAAGAAAAGAAGAATTAGTTTGGTGTATGACTGAAGGAAGGTCAGATTGTGGTAGCAGTGTCTGTATGGCAGTAGAATGGCTTTTAGATATTTCATGGCCTTCATTTGTATCCCCAAGAGTGGTTATAGTGCAGTTATTTGTTTCATTTCTTCCTATTATGGAATTGTAGGCTTAATACATGACTCCAGAAGAACATGATCTTTTGGTAGATTTATTTTACATATCACAGCCCTGTAAATTTTATTTCAGCTTCAGTCTGATCCTATATTGCACCAAATCCCATTGGGAGATGCTGAAAATCTCAAATTC
>VZUA01065174.1:45954-112575 GCA_013401035.1 Horornis vulcanius
CATTACTTAATGTGCAATTTATATAAACAGTATTTTAAGAACAGGGTAGTTGCACCTTATTCTTTGTTGGTTATAATATCAAATAAAAAAAGATGTACTTATTGTTGGTCTAAATATTGACATAACCAGTCAAGACAAGGCACAGAGCTGAACTGAGTCCTTTTGTTTTAATGACTTGTGAATCTTCAGTGCTGATCACCTTGTAGAAACTTAATTGCTTCATAGACCAGATTTCCAGATTTCCAACCTGAGTGGTTGTTGATCCTGGTATGGGTCTGAACAATGGTGGTGAGGCATGGCCTGTGATGTGAAAGTGCTGCACAAAAAGGCTCTGTCTGTGCAGAACCTGCTTTCNAGATGCGAGAGGCATGGCTATGAGGGTCAGCCATTCACAGTGAGTGGAGGCATTACTGAGGAAAACCAGCCAGAAAGGATGGATTTTTCCATATTAAAAAGGGAACTCTTTTGGTCATAGTATTTGCAGTAATAATGGATGCAAAAGAAAAGAATTAATCTTCTGCAATGCTACCACAGAAGGCCGATTATTTATAAAATAATTTCCATAGCGTGCGAAATATAACAAATCTTGTTGAGTAAAAAGTACACTATATATATATATTTATAAACCTCTGATAGATTGGTAGCAATAAACAGAATAAATTTGCATTGTCTTTTCAACATGCTCATATTTGCTTCTCTTTTCAAGAAGAAATAAATGATTTTCCACATAATAGAAAATTGAGTTTACTATTTCTAAAGTGCTCCTAACATAGAAAAAGGAAACATATTTTAATATTAGTGCTTATCACAGCGTTTAAGGCAGCACCATCCCCCCTCAAGCTTTCTACTCTTAAATAAAAAAAGGAAAAAACCCATTGTTTTCCTAGGTTCACTGTGCTTCTAGTGATTGATGTAGAATTTTACTGCCATCCAATGGCAAGGACCTATTATAGCCTAAGTAAATGTCTAATGCTTTTTGATCAAATTGCAGTCTAGGGAATTTAACTTATGCTGTACACTTGGAACTTGCATCAATACGTCTCTGTTCCTTACACAGTGAGAAAGAAATATGACTACAGTTTCAATTTATTCTGTTTCCTAATTCAATTTTACTCTGAATTGCTAATATTGTGGTACATAATTACCTAAATGAATAAATCAACCTAAGCTACTCACTAAAAAGAACATTAGTGTATAATATTAATTTTTGCCTGTACCTTGTCATGTTAGTTTAAAAGATTCCTTTTGCTACAATTAAGGGCATTTTCCAGTTGTTAAAATATCCGTTTGCAAAAATACTTCTCTCCACTTTATTTACTGTGTTTGGAGATTTCACAGTTGTTATTGTACCCTAAAGAATTGCTTTATGATGCTCAAATGTGTTATAGGAGGTTTTCTGTGCATTTTTTTCCCCTCTTAACTCACATACAGAAACCTCTAGAAGAGAAAGATAACTGCTTAAAACTATAATCTGAAATATATGGATTTTGGTTTACTTTTATCCTCTGTGCTTTCCAGATTCACCTTCAACAGTTAGTCCAACACAACAGTCATTCTTTAGGCTCCAAAGAAGAAATCTAAAGTAAAATATTTCATTTTTCAAGTGTTTATTTTACAGAGGAAACTACATAGATACATCTAAAGGAAATAACTTCAGATCTTGGCCAGAATATAAAGCTATGCCTCCATCTTATACTACTAACTAAAACTTACAAAAATTAGTGGCTGTTAAAAAAAAAAAAAAAAAAGAACAGATGGTGTTATTTCTGTTTCATTTTATCTGGAAGACTCCTCATGTACTGTCAGTCTCCAAGCCAAAGGATACACTTTCAGTGACATAAAGGAGACCTAAACCATGCCCAGTTGTATCTCCTCTCACAGAGGGAGACGTGCCACAGGTGTATTTCAATTCAAATTTTTAAGAAAAATTTTTGGCTTCTCACAAAGATGCAAACAGTGGATTTCCACTTTCAGAGTCAGAACACGTAGGAGCACTTTTGAAGTGATGTTGATCTCTTGCCATTATTTCAAGTCCTTTTAACAACTCCATTGCCATAATCTTTGACTATTACCACGACTGCTTAGAAAGAATAATCTTTGATTAAATTACATCATTAACCTGCAGCACTCCAAACCATGTCAGATTACAGGAGATGGAGCAAGAAACAGAATAAAGAGCACATTCCCAAAAGGCTCCAACAAATGCCTTATGTGTCCATGCCTTAGACAAATTCTACACTTACTAAAACAATTGCAAAATTAAAACTTTCCTTCTCTAACTGAAATACATTGACATTAATCAGCACAAAGTCTTTGGGGTGCACATGCAAAGAAAAGAGTACCATGCTTAAAGATATCAAAATTAAAGTAGGTATGTATATGTTGTTTGTTACTGTAGTTAATACTGAAAGAATGGGTATAATAGAAAAACACAATATGAAAATTAGAATAATGGGAAGTAAGTTGTTTGTATCAATGTATTTATTCTGTAATTAATATCAGGATACCACAACTGCATGTGGAAAAAGCAGCTTACTCTTCTCAGTATGGTCATAGTAGCAGTTGATTGGAAAATGACGGAAACACTACTCTACACTTTTAAATTTGAAAATAAAGTTCCGTGCAATGTAGATTTTAATAAAATTTATAACTGGTAGAAAACAGGGATAGATTGTCATGATATCATGACATAAAAATGCGTTTTGTTCCCTCCACCCCTCTGAATTTGGATTGTCAAAGAGCACCAATCTTAGAAAAGCAGCATGGCTGAGTGCACGGTCCTCCTTGGGAATATCCATTCATTGTTAGTTGAGTTGCTAATTATTGTTAGTTATTGTTAGTTAAGTTGCTAATTCATTCTCTGAAGTATTCCTATTGCTATAGTTCTCAAAGTTTTGTGTATGTGTTTATGCAAATATATTGAGTGAAATCTGTTTTAAATTAATTTGTGCAAAAAGCTACACTTTAACTTCAATTTAATACTTCAAGTAAATATACCTTTCACAAAGTAGATACTTTCTCTTATTCTTCAAAAGTCACTTAATCTGTGTCTATAAATGGGTAGGAGGAAAAACTTAATTTCAAACAATTCTTCTTTCATGTTTTGAATAATAGGTTGTTTGGGGTTTTTTGTCTTCCCTGTGCTTTGAAGGAAAGGTCTGTGTGACAGCTAACAAAGCTGAATTGGCTTTGTAGCCCTCATTTTATGAGACATGAGATAAGCTTCTCTCTGCATGGGTCTCCATGAGTTCAGCTGGCCACAGCACATGGGCAGGCCTCAGGAAATGGAGCCTTCCCCCCACTTCTGCACACAGATGTGTGCAGGGGGAAATGTCTGCTGGGGAGGGGCCCTGCAGGTCACAGGCACAGCACAAAAAGGGAATGTGGGAGCTGGGTGAATTTGGGGCAATACCATCATTCCAGTCCTCCTGCCAATGCAAGCAGAGCTGGTTAAGTGGAGACCATGGAGAATGCAGCCTGTAGCATTTGTTAACAGGCTAGAGTTCCCTCTATTCAGCCATTTCCCCCACTGCAGGAAATATCATCAGTCTATCCATCCATGATTTCCTGTAGCCAAGAAGGGTGGAGGGCCTGTGCAGTGACAAGAGGAGGCCCTGCCACCAGCAAGAGGGAGCACCCAGCCACCAACCTTACCCTGGGAGAACTTTCTGCTCATCACCTCCCTCCTTTCCCTTTCTCCACGTTAATGCATATTCAAACAATTCATCAAAATAACCAGAAGGCAAACAGCCACTGAATCGCCAGCCCTCAGTCCTGAACAAGCTGCTCACAGTCAATTGCCTTTTTCCTAGTTTAATTTTCTTTGTGCATTTTATAGTGCTCTGTGTGCTCAGTGGCAATCACTTCTGCAAAGCTGCATTTCATTTCCTCTGACCACTAAAACTGTGATCTGCTTTACTTGCCTGAAACAAGTATCATGCACAGATTTTAATTATTTAGTCATGATTTAGCACGCATGATATATGGGCATCATTATCAATGGCTGCAATATCTCTTCTTTTGGCTATTTAACATGGGGAAGATGCTCTTTGTTATTAACATCTGTTCATCAGGGACACAGACCTTCACAGCATTACTAGCACCTTCTGTTTTTGTCAGGAGAAAGGAAAGTGATCAAGAGCCTCATCAGAGCCTAATTTGGCACTGATGTGTTTTCCTTTCTCTTAACGTAGCCTAGATCTAAATTGTTCCTTAAAATTACCGTAGCTGTTAAAATACTGCTCAATAACTAGATCTGACTAGGGGTAGGCTAAGATGGTACAGATACTAGTGTATCATTATTTAAATGTTATGGTTGTGGGGGGGCTACAAGATGAAAAATAAGTTAATAAAAGATGTGGTGGAATTAGAAAATAAGATTAGTGAAGTGCTTTAGCCATGGAACCATCTTCTAGCTATGAAAAAATGGCTAATCTTGTTTTTCCCCCACTAAGCTCATTCCAGTTTTTCCACAGCCCATTGAAGGCCTCGCAGCAGAAATTTAATTTACCTTGTTGTTGTAGCAGACACTTTATTAAGCTTTTAAGGATGGATCTGGGGTTCCCAGTAAAACCAGGCTCTGGTCCTTGGCTGCTGCTCTCCAGGGCTGTTCCAGCAGCCCTTTGCAAAGGGTCTCCCTGCTCAGCTGCTTCCCAGGTGGGTCGAACCCAAAGGGAAGGGTGTACTCTGAGGACAAACTGAACATGAACTTCTTCTGCACATCCTTCTTAAGGCAAAGGTGAACAAAAAACTGGATTTCTACAAAAGTGTTTGATTCTGTGAGTGCTGCCAATACTAAGGGAATATAACAATGCTTGTGCTCCAGAGTAGGATCTTATTTCTTCCTAAAAGAAAGCATCAAAATCTGATCATGTAGATAAAAGAGGAAACTTCTCATGAATATACTCTACGTGATTAAAACTCCAGCTCCCTATGGCTTAGACCTGGAAGACATTTTAATTATCTAACATCTTGCTATTTCTGGAATTTTGACTGCAAATGTGTCTGACATAGTGTTTCATGGAATATCCTTTCCTCATATAACACTTTTTTTTATACTCCAGATGTACAGTAAACAACAAAAGCCTGTTTTATCTCTTATCCTTCATCAGATGAAAGTGAAAGATAACTAAAAGGAAAAAATCTCTTAAAGAATATATTTTAATCATAGATGTCCTGCTTATAATCTAAAATCCCATAACAACCTCCAGTATGCTTTATCAAGTAGACTCAAAGTACACAGAACTGAGACATTCAAATATTAACAAACTACTAAAAAAAAAAAATAGGCAAAGAAAAGCCTTACATTGTTCTCATTTTCCAAGGCAAACAATATTCAGATTTTTCCAGATAATTACTATTTTAAATCAATTTTAATAAATATCAGTACCATCCTGTCACAAATTAGTAGCACAGAGATAAAAAAACCTACCATGATAATCATAAGCATGTTTTGGTTCTGAACACTTAGGTAAGAGCAACTTAATCACCAGGGTTATTTTCCAAATGTAATTCAGCCTACTGGATAAAACTGCAGCTAATAGTGTGCAAATGAGAACATAAATGCAGCATATGAAAGGTAGATATCAAGCTGGATATCAAGTGGAATGTCTTTAAAGTTTGTATTATATTGACCACATAAATGGTGTTTCGAAATCAGGGAGTTACTATATACTGCATGAGAAATGTGAAGGAACTCAGACAGACTCAGCCTGTGCCAAGGGCTTGAGTGGCTTCCAAAATTACCTTCTCACTTCTCATACTTAAGCATTGGACTAATGTTTTAATATAGCTAAAATATTATCAAACATTTTCTCAGGGACTAATCTGTTTCCTAGATAGCTGATGATGAGTTGACAAGTTTAACAATATGAAGCAAATGACTGACCTCTATCAGGGCAGGTTTTGACCCATAGAAAATACTTCTGCTGTGACAGAGAGTGCAGTGACAGTCTGAGTGAGCTGCTGAGATGGGAGTTGGAGTTTTGACTGCAAATGTGTCTGACACATTTGCACGTTTCACGTGCACTGTGAGCAGGGCTCCCCTTTGCTGCCCAGGCAGGATTTGCTGCTGCTCTGGGCAGGCCCTGGGAGGGTGCTCTCATGCTGGCACCTGGTCCAGGACCCCATGGCAGCTGGCACCCAGAGCTGTGCCAGCATGGGGTGTGTGTGCCCTGGGACTCCCTGGGACTGCTGCCATGGCCATTATCTCCACTCAGAGCAGTCATTAATTCAGGATTTGTAAAAAACTTTGTGAAAGAAGTCTCTAAACTAGGGGTGGGGTGTAAGGTGGGACTATATTCCAAGAAGGAATAACTAGTGAATTCATATGTACTTTGTAAAACCAGATGAACCACTTTGATGATAATCTACCTTGTCTTTGTGCACGCGTGTACATCTATACATTCATCCACTGATTCTACAGTGCATCTTTAGTGAGCCTGTTTTTTTAAAAACAGTCATGTCAGACTCATTTATATGATAGGCTTCATCTGATATCCTGGTGCTTGGTGGCAAGCACCTTCCAAAGTTATTAAGTTAAATATTATTACATAAAAGTAAGAAATATTATTATTCTACTTGCATTGTCAACGAATAGATGCCTCTTTAATAAGTAGAAAGGAGACCTGCAGGAAATTATTCCTTTTTCTTTTGGCTGCTGCCTTTTTTCTGTTCACATCAGGAGAAAGGGCTTTTAGAGGCTGATGTGGTCAGCTTTCAGTCAGCCAAATTTGGGTTATTTGTGCCATGAGTGCAGGGACAGCTCAGGACCAAGTGCCCAGGTGCAGCCACACTGACACTGCTCTCAGGAGCAGGCAAGTACAGCTGGTCTCCTGTCACACAGGGCCTGAGCCGATAAACCGTGCAGGTCTGTGGTGGCTGTGTGAGTGCACCTCTCCTGCCTTGTCTGGCTGTGTTTCCATGGCAGGAGGTAAAGGAGAGATAAGTTATCTTAAAGCCAGTCAGATCCAGCTGGGGTCTTCTAAGTTCACTCAGGTTGTGCCCATTGAACTGAACATGTGGAAATACATTTTTTTGGTAATAGTCAGATTTCCAAAGGGCTATTTTGGACCTTATTATAAAAAATCCATGCAGCCAGGTGCTTAGAGCATAATGCAGGTGTACCAAATAGCTCTGCAGGAGACAGCTTTAATTCAGCAAAACTCATCCTGTTTTGGAGCTACTTGGTTAGTCTAAGGGAACCAAGCCTGATTTCTCACAGGTTGCTGTGAGATACATGTGTACTGTGCTGGATTTGAATTCTATAACACTTCTCTGCTTCTCTGAGCATTTGCATCAAATGTCACCAAGCCCCTCATTCCTAGTGAGGAGGGGACTGTGGAGAGTTGCTGGCACGCACACACGACACGCAACCCACCGGGGGCTGCTGCTGAACTGCTCTAACCAACACAAACTGTGGTAGCAGTGCCTCCAAGCTGAGTCAAAGCAGAAGGTCTGGAATAGCTTTTGCAAGCACTATGTTTGATAAAAATACTTGTCTACAGCTTCTTACCCAAAGCATCATCCAAACTCTGTACTCCTCAGAGAATGGGAATGTTTAAAACATGCATCTGGGGCAAAGAGAGCTTTAAAAAATTGTCTTACATGCTAAACACTGGTTCTGATCCATAAATTCACCCGCACTTATGCAAGTTCTGCTAATTGGTGCAATGTCATAAGAGTTTTCTGAGATTCCACCTCTACTTAACATCTCTGCACGTCAGTCCACATACAAAAATCATTCACACACAGTTTTGACCATAATGGTCTGATCAGGTAGCAAGTCATTCAGCTATAAAACTTACTGCTACTTCTTAGCAAGGCATCCTTATGTTGGCAAAAATAAATGCAGGGCACTGGATTTACAATAGGGTTTTTTTCCAATAAACTTTAAGTTAATAGACTAATGACAGTCAGCTATGGCAGTGCCCAGAAAATTCTTGGGTAACTCATACCACATTTCATGTTGAAGAATGGAACTTATTTACTGCTGAACCTTGGTGTAGAAAGTTTGGGCTGTCACTGTGCCACCTGGGAAAGGTTAACAGCAGCACGGACCCTGTGCAGCTCAGGGGCAACCCCACTCTGGGTGGGGCTACCAAACTCTGCAGGCTGGACTTGCCTGACTAGTTGCAGGAGCAAAAGAAGGAAGTAATTCTAGGAACTGGGGAAAAAATACCTGATTTGGAGCGTATCCTTGTGTTCCTTTGGCTTAGAAACTGGAGGTGTTGGCTGGAAGTGGTAAGTGATTTACATGGATGTTATGGTCGCAACCTCATGCTGGGTAAAGGAAAATAGTGCGGTTCCAAAGAGGGTTGGAAATAAGGAAGAGATGTTTGTGAAGAGAGTTCCTGTTATCAGGTTAGCATGTTGAAGTGGTTATCCCTGTGGCTCCCAACTTCTCTCATCTCAGGGATTCTGAGGAGTTTTAAGCTGGTTTGGTGAGAAGGGCTGTTTGGCAGTGTGGAGGGTATTCATTCAGTCATCAGGAATATGAGCAGGCAAGTGTGAACCTTTGAAAACTTGCTGGCACATTCCCTGAAAGCCAGTTTTCCAAAAGCAAGTAGCCTTATACTACTGAAAGACAAAACACTCAGATGGTCAAGAAAAAAAAAATTGCTATAAAATGCTTTATGTGGACACTGTAAATGTAGTGGAAATGTGGAAATGTAGGCTTACAGTTTGGCAGGGGCAGGAATACATCCGTTCCTGCATTTTGACACAACTTTGGATAGATGCTTCACAGTGTTCCAAATCAAGTGGAGTTACCACGGTGGGAGGCCAGTTTTCTGGTATTGGATGATGGAACTGGGTTGATTTTCTTCATTCTTTCATTGAAAACCAAGTTGTGACAGATGATAAAATAGCATCAAAACAACAAAATTTGTGAAGTGCAAGCAATAGTAGGTCATGCGTCAAGATACTGTCTTCTATGTGTTTTCTCTCTGCTTTGGAAGCAGCTTTAGAGCTCCAAGGGCAGTGCAGTCTATTTAATCATTGCTAATCTTAAGAATCCTAAACACAGAAAACTGTTTTTTATGCCATGAATTTGCTCTAAAGGTTCAAATGTCTTATGTGCCAGCACAGCAAGTTTCCCTTGAGGTTCTGTCAAGACTGAATTTAAATGGCTTTGAGTTCAGGTAATTCCAGGCAAATTAGCTTCAACCACACTGAACCTGGAAAATTGCCTTGTTCAGGAAGTGGTGAGATTCATGCCTAGAAAACCCCACTTGTATTCTGCTCCAGGGGCTGGGTATAAATCTTTAGTGTTCTCATTAATCTTTTAAACTGGGGAACATAAACATCTGGAAGTTTGCACTTTCAGAGTCCTGTAACAACATCTCCAACTGGTTATTTCACTTCTTTTGTCTATAATAATGCCCCATTTTATTCCCCATGTATTATTCATATATACCTTAAATTTAATCACCAACCCACTAAAGTTAAACTCACACTACACCTGAGATATAAACACCATCACACTGGAGTTGAGAACACATTATGCCTTATTCATAATTACTCTCATGCTGAGGGAAGGTTCACACCTTTATTTTGTAATACCACCAAAACTTCTCTGGTTAGCAGAGCATTTTCTTACCTGTACAAAAAATGCAAAATGTTCTTTTTCTCCTGGGTCCTTTCTATGCAGGGAAATACTTTTTTTTCATTTCATGTTCACCCTTCTAGTTAGCTGTTTTCTGCCATGTCTGAAAGTGGAGTTTGCCAGTTAGGGATGCTGGAAGCACTCAGGGTGTGTCCTCTGTGTTCCCCACTCAAGAGCACTGCTGGAGGCTCCTGGTGTTCCACAGGGAACACCCTTTGCCCCAGCCAACAGTTTGTGCCCTGTGCACATCTCACCTGTCTTCACTGGCTTCCTGCACAATTTGGTGATTTCAGCAGAGAGAAAAGACCCCACTGTAGACTTGGCAGAGCATTTTTAGATGCATCTCTCTGGTCCTGTTGGGACAGAGTTGACACCGGTGCCCTGTGCAGCAGGGAGCTGTGCAGGGCAGGCCTGGCACTGTGCCTGTGCTTGCAGGGAGAGGACTTCTCCAAAGCCTTGAACTGCCCATGGCACCATGGGATCAAGCTGGCCTTGTAGGTTGGATGTTCTATTTAATTTCTGGAATTTACCTGAAAGTCTTTGAACCTGCTGGTCTCTCACCTGTTCAATCACAGGTTTCCACAGACATTTGCTGTTGGTTATCTATCTCTTCTCTAGTTTCCCAAGAAGCCCATATTTTTGGTATTTTTTTGTTCTTGGTTCTCTAGTCTGTTCAAGTCACCATGTGTTACCCAGCTGTCTTGAGTTTTGCCTTCCTGTAATAAATAAATACACATTCATTCCTGTGGATGTGGTGCTAAGGGACACAATTTAGTGGTGGACTTGGCAATGCTGGCTCAGTGGTTGGACTCAATCTTAGAGGTCTTTTCCAACCTAAATGATCTATAAGTTGATGTATTTTATATATAATGTAATCATAGAATTCTAGAATGGCCTGGGTTGGAAGGAATCTTAAATATCATCCAGTTTCAATCCACTACCATGGGTAGGGATAAGCATCCTCAATTTCTCTGGGCAACCTGTGCCAGGGCCTCACCACTAAAGAATTTCTTCCTCGAACGTAATCTAAATCTACTTTCTTTAATTTAAAACCATGCTCCCTTGTCCTATCACTCTCTGCCTGAGGAAGAATTAGTTCTCCCTCTTTTTCGTAAGCCCCCTTTAAGTGTTGGAAGGCTGCAGCAATATAGAATAATAAGCAATAAATCTTGGGTGGACAATTATTGCAGGATGCTCTTATTTCTTTTTTTCAACTCGTTTTTTTGTCAGGCCACCTAAAGAAACCCTGGGTTTGAGAAGGAAACACAAAGATTCAGGCATGAAATAATCACCCAAAAGTGGCCTAAAAGCTGCTTAGGTGCAACAGTTTTCAGTGTCTAATTAGTAAGTTTCATATTTATTCAGCTAAAAAGTGCTAGAAGTTTGAACATTCTTTGACTTTTTTCTGGGAAGCAAAACCAAGTTAAATGCAGAAAAAAGAAATTGGCTTGTGTCTCTGATAAACATGAAAATGTTATGCTTTGTTCAGGTTGTCTGTATTTTCATATGCTTTATATGGGGGTAATATATGTACTTGCTGCTTTATACAGACCTACAAAGTCTTCTCCAATCTTTTGTGATACCTGGGGTCAGTAGTGCATAAATTGAGTGAGAAAATTTATTTGAGTTTGTTTTCTGTCCATAATTAAATCCACTAATATTGTTCTAATTCTGCCTTTGTTACAGAAATCACTGCAGTGAGTGCTATATCTCACCTTATGTTATCTTCAAGAAAAGCCTTTCATGCTTATGTATTTAATTATCTAGCATTCTTTCAATGTATTTGTCAAGCAATCTGAAATATATTATTGCAATACCATATCTGCAGTAGTATCTCCACATAAACAAATGTGCTTCTTAACTACAGCATTGAGAACTCCCTCTGGTAGGATTCCCAAACTGCTCTGCAGGTTGCTGGCTACAG
The DNA here is from genome assembly GCA_013401035.1 of Horornis vulcanius. Lineage (NCBI taxonomy): Eukaryota > Metazoa > Chordata > Aves > Passeriformes > Scotocercidae > Horornis > Horornis vulcanius. Next base: position 57,483 of record VZUA01065174.1, read on the forward strand.
CAGACTACCAAAACAAATCTCTTACCATGATCAAGGTCAGAGCCAGGTCAGTCATTCACAGAATATTACATCTCTTCTTGGAAGCAGGAAGCATTTGATATTTGATTTCCCCATGCACCATACTTTGATGGATTTTCCTTTTCTTTCCTGCAGAGGGAAGAAAATGTTATGTTAAAACTGTTATATGTATTTACATGTAATGACTGATATTTATTTAATATTGATAGTGTCCTGGAAAACCATTAAGGAAATGCATCTTCTGGCTCTGCAAAAGTATGTAGTGTGCTATTCTCCTGGAGTCTGAGCTAATCCTTTGTGGGAAAAGTGCGTTCACCTGAGGACACTGCTTGAGGTGGTTTGCTATCCCATCAATTATTTCAGTAAATGTTTAATCCCCAAGCAGACTTTGGCAATGATTTATGAAGGATCTAGGAGAGGAACACTGCTACCACTATAGATGGCCAGGTTACCTGGGTAATTGTGGCTCATTTGCCAGGATAAGACCAAGGTTTCATTTTCTGTGTATGTGTGTATCTACGGCTAAGGAAAAGTAACTGACTGGTATTGTGGCTGAAAGCTGAGCATCCTGTGTCTATGCTTCAAAATCCTTTAAATCCTACATTTCTGGTATCAAAAAAAGCAAAGAGATTATGGAAGGAATCTATGGAAGGTATCCTGTTTTTCGTTTCATCATCTTCTCCCTTTTATATTCAGAGTTAATAAGATGTTTATTTGCTTCATTTTGTGATGTGTGGATTTTTATTGTTTTTTAGTTTCTTTTTAAAATTATTTTTTCCTTTTTTTTTGCTTTGAATTCTACCTGCTTTACCCTCCCCTTCCCTGGTTCTTGAATGCTAGGTAGGGGTACCAGTGTCTTCTGATAAAAGGAATAACTAGAAAATCTGGATAGGCCTTTCATCTCCCATAAGAAAGTGGTCCCCTGTTAGCCTGTTGTAAGTGTTATGGCTATGGAATGGAGGAAAAACTTCATGTTTATGAGGTCAGAAATGATGAAAAGCCGAGTTAACTGAAGTCATATTCCTGTCTGTGACAAGACTGGGTGGCTGTGTTACAGAAAGGAAAGGTGGCTGTGTTACAGAAAGGAAAGGTGGGAAGCCTGATGAAGACTGAATTAGTGTGAATCATGTCATACTGGATGTATTACAAGAAAGAGAAGCCAAATACCTCACTGTTGCTGGTCATCCTAATCTTGCTGTGTGGAATTCCTGGGTCATGCAAATAGAAATACCAAAGATTCTTCTCCTAGCTTGACAGAGTGTGTAATCAATGATAAATTGTACTCATCTTGGCATTTTTGTCTTGTTATTCATGAGAGATGAAAACTGAAATACGAAGTAAATCCCAATACAGAGGGCCTGTGATGGATGGTTGGCTTTCTCTTATTGTTGCTTATAGTTCTTTAACTGCTTGTCATTAAAGACTAAGATGGTAGAAGAGGGAAACGGCTTTGAAAGTTTTTATGGCTCATTACTTTCCTATTTATTCTCTTAGCCTCCAGTGTCCTGGCCAAGATATTAAAAATCTTTGTTGTTCTTGGAAAAAAATCCTAAAAACAATCTTCACTAATTTCTTTGCAATCAGTTTTATAGTTTAACTAGCCAGGAAGCTGAGGCTGAGTTCAGGGATGCCAGTCACTTCCCACAGTTATTTTTTGATAGAGAGCCTAATATTAGAGACAGGCACTTGTGCTAGTTTTTCGTGAGGATGGTGACTGTCAATCACAAAACTGTGTGTGATTTTCATTACTTGCATTAAATCAGAACCTGAAAAGGTGGACACTTTCTTCTATCGAGGGAACCTGTAGGTGCTGGATTAGTGGAATAAATACAGTGGTCTTTTATCTAAACAGCCTCCCTCTGAAAGAGAAACACATAGATGCACATAATGTACCTTTTTGGTTTCTTCTCTCCAATTATGCTAACAAGCTTCATGCTGAGAAAGGATTAGGGCTGATGGACAATCAAAGACAATGCTTCCTTCTTGGTAAAAAGGTGTGAAAAGATATAGGCACTGGGGCTGGAGTTATTAGGCATACCTGCAGGAGGCCATATGACTAAGTTAGGCCTTGAGAGACTGAAGTATAGAAATTGCTTAGTCACTATTCTAAGCTCTTCAATGACATCTTTAACACCTTTTGATCCGAAGGCAAAGCCACAATGCAAACATTCCCCGGGCAGGTTCTGCTCAGTGTTTGTGGCTCAGCAGGGCAGCAGGACACCTGGCTGAGTAAAATTCCCAGTGGGAGCCCTGCACTCGCCCTGCCAGCAGGGCACGGGCACCTGCAGGTGCTTGGAAAGCAGAGCTGCAGATTAAAGAGGCTGGAAGGTCCTATGGAATAAACCCTCTGCCAATTTCATTCTGTAGTCCATAGAAGGAGGGGAGCAAATTAAAAGGTATAATCAAAGGAAATGTTAGGTAAGTCCCTCTCATACTTTTTATTAACTGTACTACTGCTTCTTTGGAGAACTTCAAAAAGCCAAAGCAAGACGGTCAGGGAGAGACAAAATTTATTGCTCAATTGTATTACTAAGCAATTATTACTTACTTTAAAAAAATAAAATGCCTCTGCAATTTCAGCCTCTTTATCTTTACTCAGGCTTTCCTGAAGATATTTTACTTTAATTTCAACAAGAAAGATTTAAAGATTGAATCAATTTTACCAATTTTATCTCTTCTTTGTAGCTGGCTGTTTATTATCCCTTTTAAATGTATTCCTGACCTTTTGTGTGCAGTTCTTTTGGAGCTCCATAATTATATCTTGCCTGCTTTCTGCCTTTGTTACTAACCTGTGAAACCCAGTGGTCTCCAACTGAACTAATCATAAAATACTATGTAAACATCTCCCTGCATCAAGGATATATATTAAGTTACATTCCACACAGACAATGCGAAATAAAAATATTGTAACTGAGAAATGGGTATCTAATACAAATGTTATTAATGTACCTCCCAAAGACTGCTCAGAGGCAAAGGTGACCGCAGGGGCGGAGGTGGATGGTTACAGGCTGCCTTCTCTCACATCTGTGTAAATACTGGAGTGGTGGCCCCTCTAAGTTACAAGGGCTGCAGTTTCAAATATTAAACTACAAAAAAGTCTGTCTGTGACTGTACTGAAGAAATTGCCTATAGTATCTTTTCTTTTTTTCTTTTTGGCTGCTGGTATTAAGAAAAATACCAGAAGACCACCAAGGAAGAAAGGCAGGAAAAGGACATAGGCATAATGAATGAATGCCAAGATTTAATTGACACAGTAGTGGCTCATACTCTCTGTTCTCTTTGTGGAGATGTTACCCTTTAGATGTTGATAACAATAATCTTCCAAAGAACCATATTCAATGGACTTGTAACCCCTCCAATTATTATTAAAAGGAAAAAAAGTGTCATCTTTAAATCATATTCTTTTCCCCAAAAGCCAGATATGTTGAACATTTAAACAGCAAAGCAGAATGTTTAGAATAAGTTTTGATACCAAGGAGAGAGAGTTAACTGGTAAAAATAGCCTTAAAATGATCATTGCTGTAGAGACACCAATAGTCTAGAGGAAGGGATAGGTAAGTTCAAAATGGAAAACTGGGACACTGAAGAACTGTGTTTCATTCTGTCTCTTCTAATTTTCCCAGCAGACTTCTCCAAAAGATTTTTTAAAATTCACATAAGTCTGATTTTTTCATGCCAAGCTTCAGGCCCAGTTTGCAAAATGATGTCACGATACCCGAGTAAAAATGCAAATATGAGTGTGTGTTACAATTTATAAATTGTTCCAGTGTGTTGTTTTAAGAATGTATGGAAGGAAAATGTAGTTGAATATAGATGCAGCCTGCTATACATGTAGGAAGATAGGCTGGAAACCACCTCTTCTAAATTTCAGCATTTCTATTTTTTCTTCAGTGGAAGGAAATGATGACACAGGGAGATCTTATGACCAGTCCAAATGAACTCATATCAGTAATAACAAAATCAGAGAAGATTTAAAGTTTTACACTGCTAGCACTCACGTGAGCTTAATATCAATTACAATTTCCGATTATACTTAATCTAGGTGAAAGCTGCTTTTTAAACGAGTATTCTTAATAAATTTGGGTAAAGTATAAGAAAAACATTGGGTTGATCAGAACTCTTTTGCTGAGCACAGGAAGTATTGTGGCATTATTTTGGAAGTTCCCGTAAATGAGGTGGCTCCGCAGTGCAGGTGGAATTTTTTAAGGAAATTGTGAGGTCTACTAATCTAGAGAGATTTTCTGTGGACACTGAATCATCTCTAAGACTTGAACTCACTGTGATTTTATCCATAAATACCACTTGGAATACTTTCATTTCACCTTCCTTGTGTTTTTATATTTACTTGAAAAGCATACATTTCCTGGCAATGCAGGTTTAAGTTCCAGTCTGAACTGAAGCTTTTATCTTCTGGTTTCTTTTGGAGGTGGGAGGGAAGGAGCACAGGGACAGGGAAAGAAGTACAGTACAGAATTGCTCATACCTCAGTGGTAAGTTAATTTACCTGGTTAGTGCAGAAGTTGTTTTTTTAAAAATTGAAGGTAAAAGGCATAAAATCAGAAAGTTCACAACCATGCAGATAAAACTAATTTATGCACAGCATGTGGGTGTGTATAGAAGTCCTGTAAGTTGTATTGATCATGGTCTTCCCTGTGACAGTGTCAATGGAATAATTTATATAAAACCCCAAACAAACAAACAAACAAAAGAAAAATCAACCTCAAGACACTAAAAGAACCCCCAAATGTTAATTTTTTGATGGTTGAGTGAATTTGTGTTTTGAAGAATGAAGATCAGTGAGTTTGACTTTAAGAACTTCTCTCCAGAAGAAACCAAGTACTCTTCAATTTAAATTAAAAAAATCTCCAACAACCCCTTCTTTCTGTACTGTGGTCTGTCAGAGGAGCCCTGGGTGGCACAGGGCAGTTCTGTGGTGATGGACTCGTGTCAGACATGCAGGATATCCTGGTAACTGCATCTCTTGTGCAGTGATGCTGCCTCCAGATCCCCAAATAGATCATCCAACGCTGTACCACGCAAAATTGACCTGATATTGCTTCAGAAAAAGGCATTTTAACCACACCTCATTAGAGGTATAAAATTACATATGCAGCTGCAATAGTGCCAGTGTTGTGTATGTATGTGATGATTTTCATTGCCACTCTGGCAGAATATTGTACCAAATTTCAGTGCAATATCTTTGAATCCATATACAACACAGCCATTGACTTGATGTTGGAGATGAGGCTCATTGCTGAGCATTAGCAACACAATTATTTTCCTTCCACTGTTTGCTAGCTCTGATTTCAGTTGAGCAGGTCCTGACTATTTGTGGTGTTATTCAGATGAAAAGTTTTAGGCACCTCAGCTGGTATCCAACTCAGCCAAAGCCAATGTAAGGAGGCAGAGAATAAGATTTGAAATTAATCTCCTTGTATTTTGGAATAAGTCAATATAGCCACTGGGCTATTGCATAAACAAGTGGCTCACTTTTTGCAGGATGCTTTTATTGGAAAGATAATTGCTCTGGCATATTCTGAGCTCAGCAGTCTATGCCAGCCTGGTCTGGGACATGAGATGAGAGGCTAGAGCACTGGAGTTGAATGGCACAGAAGTGCTGTGCTGCCATTGGATGCCTCTTCCCAATGACTTTCAGACACGTAACAGGATCTCTTCTTCCTTGCTCATGAAATAGCTGGAGAAACCTGGTACTGGAGGAACATCCTGCTTTCAGCTGAAATGAAAGCAATATTTTTATAGCAATATAGTGCTTTATTGACAAGGAGATAAGCGTATTTTTTATTGTATCAGCATTTACCATTTCCCAAATTTTTAATTGGAAGTTAATGATGTATGACTTTTCTAGTAACTAAATGAATATTTGAACCACTGCAAGTTGCTTTAATAATTGTTCAGCTAATCGTTTAAATTGTCTTTACTTGTGCAAAGTCATATAAATGGGAAAAATTAAAAATTAATCAGCTTGATTTACGTAACTAAAAGCTGCCATCTAATGGATATTTTTCAATAGAAGACAGCAGTAATTATGGCGAAAAAAAATTCATTCCTGTAGTTTGAACGATTATAGCAATTTCCACCGGGGGATTTCGCAGTCAGGTTCCAGTTCTGGGCAACAGTGATTAATATAATGGTTATTAATGAGAATTCATTTTTGTACATCGAGGGGTGTTTGGGTGTCAGTGTTCCAAAAGCAATGTGGTTAGCATATTAATTATAAAAGATAGCATTGGGCTGGAGACTAAGTAACTATATTGATTTTTTTCTCGTTTTCTGCGATGTGAAAGGTCAATTAGACTTATAGAAACAATGGAGCCTTCACAGCAGGAACCATCGTTTCGCTGTGCTGACATCTTTTTAGCCATGTACAAAGTTCATTAAATGTGCAAAGGTAGTAATGTTAAAAGGAAGCAAGTGATTGGGTCAGAGGTCACCAGCCATGGCAGGCTGACAGCCGCTTGTGGATTACGCCACGGGAGATAAGTAATAGTGAGAATTGCCTTTCAGGTTGCCCACTGGGACTGAGGGGAATGAAGTCATAAGCAGCTAATACTATTGGGTTAATTAAAAGGAATATTGACAGCAGCTTTGTTTGTCTTGCCCTGAATGGGATGCTGTTAACCCAGTATTTTATTGGGTTACATAACATTAGCGAGTTTTTGTCTTTAATAACAGATTGCCAAATTCTAACATCCACGGTGTTCCAGGAAACAGGTATTGAACCAAACATGTCTGACACTTGTACAGTCTTCTATTTCACTGTCTCTGTTCACACTGTCATCTGGTTGGATGTGACCCATTCAGGTTATTTTCCTTTCCACTGGAGTCAGCTCTCACAAGTGCTCATGCCCAGGTGTTTTCACAAGAAGCTTGCAAGCAGATGAGGTCTCCCCTTCCCAGGATATCAGGTCTTACTAAATATAACCGTGGTGTTTGTTGTTCCATTCACTTGGTCAAGCATCTATAGAGCTTTTAACTCTTCAGCTTCAGTCACATTTAACAAAATAAGATTCAAAGCATGCCAGGCAAAACCAAAATCCCTGCACAAAGAACAAGTATTGTTATTTAGAACTTGATTTGGTTTGTATTGTTCTAATGTTTGTGGAACAGCTGAGTAAAGCATACAAAATCATCCTGGTGACATTAATAACTTTAGGAGCACATCTGTGAAGATTTCAAAATTGATTACTATCACTGCATAAAAATGACAGGTTTTCCTACTAAATGTTCAGGAGAATAAACCTACATTTTAATAAGTTTTCAAAGTGTTTTTCTTCACTGTTATGCTGAAAACATTATTTATATGCTAGATGTGACTAATTTGCTTGTACTCTTCATCTCAAAACATCAGGGTTTTTACTTTTCCTTGCTAAAAAGAAAGAACTTGATGTGAAGTCTCCATGTAGCAATATATGTATGATTGCTTGGAATTTTGTGTGATCATTCTTTGATTTCAAAATGAGCTCAGAGCTGGCAGTGCAGAGATGTACAGGTAGACTTCAAAGCTGACTTTCTTCTTCCGTTTTCCATTCTGACATTACTGTCCCTTTGGTTTGTTTTGCAGAAGCCTAAAGTAATACATACTTCATTATCTGACAGTGTTAGCAAAAAATGGAAGCAGAAATATAATGACTCTCTTCATTAACCAAGTTACGGAAAGAACAGTGAAGATGGATTCACTCCTGGCATGTACAAGAGGGGCGCATTATCAACCGTATTTATATGAGAAAAATGTAAAAGCATGGACTATTGTGATATAAACAGATTGTTATGAAATAGTAATTTCTGCATTTTGAAAACTGTTCTTATTGTAAATCAGAACTGCTGGGAATGGTAGGAGACTCAAAAGGAATCGTACATCTAGATTATTAGAACATTTTGTTTATGTTTTAAGGGTTGGATGAATTAAACTGTGAAAAGGATAAGTTTGACATCTGACAGAAGCTTGCTTGCCTTCTGATAAACAAAATGATCTTGCCTTTCTGCATTGCATCAATAACATAGGTGTACAGCTGCAGTCAGCTCTGTGTTGATAGTGAGACAGCTGAGGGTGTGCACTCTGCACGTTGAGCTCGGGTCATTAATGACACTCACCTCGTTATTTCTTTCAGTGCCTCTTTTCCAGTACCTTTCTGTGGTAGTGTATGAAATAAATCCTCACTCTGGGCTGTAATCATTGTCTTGTAAAAATGTTTACAGTCAAAGCATCCAGGGATGCCCTATAATAACAATTTTTTTGCTGTATGTTATGTTAGGAAGTAAAACCTCTCATCTTGAAGTGTCCAAGCTCTTAAAAGTTATTAAGACTCCATAGCCCTGTGAGATGCAGAAATTTCACACACAGTCTTTGAGCAGTCTACTCAACCACTACACAGTGCAACAGGTATCCCAGGGCAGGGCCCTCACTTTCCAATTGTAAATTCATCTGCTTTTTTCCAAGAACTGAGTTCTGTGTTGGTTGAGGCAGGGTCAACCAAGCAATGAAACTCCCTGCTTCTGTAAAAACTGCATAGTAATTGCTCAATGGAAGCCCCAGCAGACATAGAGGAGGTGAGATGTGAAAGCAGCTTCTGTTAGCAAATATTGAGTCTCTGAGGTAAAGCAATATGTGCACGTTCAGAGTATGAGCACTGTGCTCCAGAGAGAGAACTTGACACTTGTGTTCACATCTTTCACAGTTCTCATCTGCAAGTGATAACTTTTGACACCATTTCCTGTGTGTGAAGGGTACTGATGGCCAGAGTAATGCACAGCTCCTGTCCTCGTGGTGTAAGACTGGCACCTGGAACCAGTGCAGCCCTTCTAATGAAATACCTCCGTGGGTTTGCACTCCAAGCTTATGTGATCTAATTTGAAGGCAAGTAAGTGGGTCATATCTAGTACCTAAGCATGAGCCTTCATCATTAGTGTGCCTGTTATCCAGTGTTGTGTAGCATATCTGCAGGGGTGCAATCTTGCCTCTGGGTGTCCCTGATATTTGTGGTTACTGATTAGTTGCTGCCACTGGCTCTTCTTGATAAATTCCACATGAGGAGGCGAAGACTTGCAGTAGCCTGATGTCGGGATCCACTGTAAGTGTGTAATGAGTAGCATCTTCAGGAGCACTAATTTGTATGTTTTTTCATAGATATTTTTTAAGGTTCTGTGTCTGACTTGTTGACCAAGATTTATGTTCAAAAGCAGCATTACCCAAACTCCACCTGCAGCATGGGTTAAACTTCAAAGATGATGATGCTTACAAAGCATTCTTTTGTCTCCACAGTGGATTTATTACCTGAATATCAAGTTGGCTGAGAAAGCAATGGAGAGCAAAGGATTTTAAAACTAATCAGATTAATTCATCTCCCTTTGTAGTGACCACAAATGAAATATTTTCTTAAAGTGGAAAGTTGTTATTCTGAAGTCATGTTTTGCCTTATTTTGTGTTAATTCACTAAAAAATAAGGGGTGGACGTGTGAGCTCAGTTGAGCATAGTGCCCTGCATGCTAGCACAGTGCGTGTCCCCATGGCTGGGCACAAGCCAGCTCCAAAACACGTGCTGGAGCTGCCTGGCAGATGTCCCCGTGTGCCAGTGTGTCACTACTGCTTCCAGGCACACGCTGGCCCCCAGCTGCCCTTCCGAGCCACGGCTGGCTCTGTGCTGGCTCTTCAGCCAAGGCATGAATAGTTCATGTTCGGTTAAGTCTGGTAAATGCTTGATGCTTTGACATCCCATGGCAGCCTGCCTTTCAACCAGTCTGTAGATTTACAGCCTTCAGCAGATACCTTTCTGTGAGGGAATGTGGAGATTATCTCCAATTCCCACCCTTCCATGTCATACTTCTGAAGTTTCTCCTGAACAGAATCTTTATTCTTTTTTTTTTACTTAATTTTTTTTCTCGCCACAAAGAATGTTTTGCTCATATAAACTGAAGTCATCACTTAATTTTTCTGGACATTGTCTGATATCACAGATTTCACAGATATCACAGATTAGATATATCACATATATGTAGATAACACAGATTTATTACCCCCTATTTTATAGAGTATTTTTGGAGAAAGTACTCCTTAAGTAGAAAGCTCTGTTACTAAGATTGCAGCTTAGCTGTAAGGTGCAAAAGTTAGACAAAAATTATTCCACTTTTTCAGACATGATTGCTTCTCTGTGTACCTTTCTCTTGCCCTTCAGGGTGGTGTCAAAGTTTTTCACCTACAATTAACTGCCGTATTTCAGTGTTATATGAGAAATGCAGATTACCTCCCCACTTGATTAAAATGTCATGAGCTTTAGAAGAAATGAACTCATTTATTTGGGAGAGATATTTCATCCCAACAAAAGTGCATGTCTGGCTGTTACTTTGCCATGAAAAGATAATGGTATAAGAAATAAAGGGAAAATTTAGCAAATATTTTTTTCTTTTAGCTTCTGTTTCAGGAATGCTGTCTTAGTGCAGAAATAGCATTTCTTCAAATCCACAAGCTTCCCTTTTGAATCTGTAAAAACAATGGGATTAAAGCATGAAATTTAAGCTGTTCATCTGCCTGGTGGTCCCAGGCCTCTTCACCTTCTTCATAAAGCTCTTTGGTGTCAAATCTTAATTTGCTATTCAGTTATGCTTAGTGGCTTGTACAATGCTTGAGCCAGATCCTCAGGTTTATATTGGTTTTTAAATTGTTCAGTGGAATATGATCCAGTCTTACATGTTAGATTTTGAAAAGCAAACTCAATCTGGTTATCATCATGCTCCAAGGGGAAAAGAAAAAAAAAGGTTGTGCTATTCATGTATGTTATGAATCTATTCAATTAAAAAAATAATTGTGAACGCCTGCAATGCTGAAACACAGTCCTATCCTCTTTAGGTTGAGAGAAAATGACCTGGGTATCTTTTTCAGGTTCTCTCCACTAACCTGTACCACTGTTTGTGAAAATAGAGTGGTAAAAGCTGCAAACTTCAAAAGTCAAAAAGTGTACACATTAGCAACCAAGAGTCAACAGAAACATGGGTCTCCCCCTTGTCTTTACGAAAAGTCATACCAGAAAACAGAGATTCTGGCATTCTAAAATACAGCATTTAAACTCTAAGAAAGCTAAAATATACATTTTTCTTTTCCTTTACATCTGAAAATTAAACTACTTTGAATTACTTCCAGATACTTAGACCTACATACAAATGCAAACTATCATACCATTCCCCTTGACTCAGTATCCTGGCTGTAATCAAGGCTGGTATTTAAAAGAAATGGCTGAGTTATGGAGTTAACTGTCCATAGGGACAGTTTTTCTCTAACCCTCATTATTTAGATTTGGCTTATATTCCACAGCATGATGTTAAGCAACTAAGATACATCATCAATGGAGGGGACATCTCAGTTCTGAAAAGCAAATTATTTAGGTATGTTTTTCAAAACTTATGATAAATCAATCTGCATTTCTTAAATGGAAAAACCATGAAATTCTGGAACAAGTTTCTTTCAAATGTGTATAGTATTGCAGCATAAAAATTCCATAGGAAACAAACTTATTCTTATTAAAGTCGAGTTTAATCTAATAGCTTCCACATATTTCAGGGTGGAAAAAAGTTATATACAAATGTCCTCAGTCTTTTGGAAAGGCTGTGACCTGCATGATATTTGAAAGTCCACAGGAGTATATAGGAATGAACACAGCAGTTGTTCCCTCATAGTATGTTATTACAAAGAGAACTGGGGGTCAAATTGCATGAATGATAAATGGAAGGTGCTTGAAATGAGTTGGTTCTTTTTTGAACATTATACATTGACCTTGGCAGTTTTGACAATTACATCCATCATTTCTAAGAATCCATTCCAGAACACCCGTCTGTTCTCTAATGTGGCCAAGTAAACAGGATTTGTGAATACACGAATCAAAGATTGATCTCCTGTACCTATACACTGATTAACAGTTGGTTTCTTGGTGCAACTTTTTCATTCTATGAATTATGCGAAGATCATAATTCACCATGGCACACCTGTAGACAAGCATGTTGGAATGCTTTAATCTTCACTCACAAGGTCTTGGTAGAATCAATAGTTGGCTTCTGAGTTTCATAAGCAAAATGGAATAAAACCATTAAAAAGCCCATTGTACACAGCAAAAATGATGTTTCACTGCCTTAGTGTTCCCCCTGGCAACAGAACTTGCTGAAGACAAAGATGGAACAAACCAGGGTGGAACAACCTAGCTGCCCTCAAAAATGAGCCTTCTCAGGCACTAAAAAGCAAACATCAGCATTTCTGCTTGGAATTTACAGCTTACCCATCTCAGACTGACCATGTAAAGAGGCCTTGTAATCCCCAAAGGGATCCATGCTTAGAGCAGAGTGTTTCACAGAGCTGATTTCTTGAGTAATATCTTTCTCTTCATCAGAACATCTCCATTCATTGGAAAGATGCTGAGCTGAATGAGGGCTGGTCCATAACTCAGTGGAGCAGTGCCACTCACAGAATCACCTGGGCACACTTGCTGTGTGCCTTCCAGGACCCTTCTGCAGATTCTTTAACAAGAAACATGGGAAGCAGTGCAAGCCTTCACTGAAGAGGTGAGGGGCGAGACGACTGAAAACTTGCTCAAAGAATAAATGGATGCAAACTGATTCTGAAGTCCCAGAGAGGGGACACCCAAAGCTCTGTTGCCTTGGAAGGGAGCCAAGTAGGGACCATCCAATCATAGTTAGGTAAATGGCAAAATCTAAGTTAATAGAATTCATGTAAAGGCATCAGCTATGGAAGGTAAAGTAGAGCTTTGTCTTACTTTCTTTTAGTTTTTCTCAGAAGAGAGTCTTGCTTTTGCTCCAACGAGAGCTCTAAGAGATAAGCAGGTTGCTGGTGACAGGATGCAGGCTTTGTGGAGATGGGCTTAGTGCAAGAGGTAGACACAAGAAAGTATAATATTCTATCTCCTTAGCTATGATGAAAAGGTTTAGTAACTTCTGTATTCTGACAGGTAATTGTAATACTGGTAATACTTGATTTTTTTTTTTTTTTTTTACAAAATTACTTAGAATTTGAATGGATTAGTAAAATCAAAGGGAATTTTCACTCTGCAAAACCTCACTCATTCTTAATTTTGCCTGCTATTCTTTCACATAAATTTTTCTTATGCTTATGTAAATGATCTTAGAGTCTTAAAATGTCTGCAAAAAAGAGTCTCACTGGAGATTCAAACCCTAGAAAGTATATAAAGCACTGTGACGTCTGCATACTACCTTTTGGCCACTGACCTTGTGTTGGTCCAGGTTAACTGTAGATTTATATTACATTTGAAAATGAAAAACTTCCACTTTTTTCATAAGCAAACTTTTTCAGCCAATTTTGCTCCTTCATAGAAATGTACCGTTCCTTTACCTAGGAATTTAGACTAGCTAATACAGAGATAAAACTCTATTAAAAATTCTTTCTCCTGTTTTTTGACTCCCATCTGCCCTTGCATATTCTAATACCCTTTCATTTTCACAATTTTATGATGTGCCTTTAGAAAAACTTGCACAAAATCCATCCACTGTAAGTAGACCTGTTATTAATTTTGCTATTAATTTTACATACTATGTTCCAGGAATTGAAAATCCACTACATTTATAGTAAATGCCAGTCCTTCCCTCCTCCTCCTCTTGCACTGAATGAACTATAAAAAGACCAAAATGGTTTTGTGACAAAGAATTAAACGGATTGCAGCAGGTGGTATCACAGGTGCCCGCTTAATTCCTGTTGACACAGTCTGTAGCTCTGGGATGGGGAAGGATGGAGATTCCCTGACTACTGGTCAGAATTAGGGTAGGGACAGGGGAGTCAGATTAATGGCTCTAGCTCAAGCCTTGAGCCTATTACAGGGGATTATTATTTTTAGTGGAATTAAATGTACTGGGAAACCCCACAGGTCCATCCAGTCGAGAATCCTGTGACTGGAAGGGTCTGTGCTGATTGTTTAAACACAGATCTGTGGCTCTCCCCTTGATAAAGGCAAACTGGTCAGACCAGTGTTGTCTCTCTTGCTGGGACAGAGGCAAAGCTTCAGCAGTGAGCTCACAGTTACTGAAGCAAGCACAACAAGTTCAGGTGGAGACAGGCTCAGGGTGGGCCCTGCTTGGGTCAGGGGGAGTCCTTGTGCAGCCCCCCAGCAGCACTGCACAGTTTGGGCCATAAGGCTCGAGTGGGAGCATCAGATGTCGGTGCACGAAGGGGGTGCTTGGAGCCCTCCTACCAGATGGGGTGTTCTGCTAATCAGTTAAATCTGCTTTAGCTGATCTTCTCATGGCATGGATGGAAACCAGATTTTTGTGTTCATTTGAGCAGCATGGGAATATCTAGCAGCCAAGTACAAAGACTTCCCTTTAGACTGCACTGCTGAAACAGGAAATATAGATAAATTAATTTGCCAAATCAAGGCAAAGGAATACATTTGATGTAGGTATACCTTTTTGTGAGGATTGTTGTCATTCAAATCTATCTAGGCTAGCAATAGCCAATAAAATGTATTGTGGTCCACTGTAAACAGCTCCCACCTTTGTATGTTAATCTCTAATAGTGATGGCCTCCAGAAAACTGATTAGTCTTTGCTGAAAGGCTGCAGTAACCATCCTTGAAGCCAAAATCATGTGATGTGCAGGGAAGCTCCCTCTGTGAAAGTGTTTGACTGTGCAGTGGTTCTGGCTGATGACTGAAGGTCTCTTGTTCTCTGAGGTCACCTGCAGGCCCTGCCCTGCACTCTGTGCCCCTGCCTGGACACCAGCCCTGGCACAGCTGCCCTTGGCTGTGTGTGCTGGGATGAGCTGCAGCACGGCTCAGCCAGTCCAGGAGGCACAGCTGGGCTCCTGTCTGCTCCTGCTCTTCAGTGGCTGCTCCAGGTAGGACACGGGACACCAGCACTGCCCTGTGAGCAGGGGAGGCAACCCCTGCCTCCGCTGTGTGCCTGTGTGCCCTGCACTGTGGATGTATAAAACATAGAGAAAATGTCCCAAAACACGTATCTGAGGATGCCTGGAGATTGAAATTAAAGTATAATTGTCCATCTGAATCCCTAGGTCTGAGTCAGTGTGCCTTGTCACAAAGACTAAGCTGTATCTAGATCCTAATTTATGTAGCTGATGGAAATGTGCTTAAAGCATATTAGTAGTCTGTTTTAAAGGGATTGTCCTTTATTGAGTGATGAAGTTGTCATCCATGAAAAAAAGAAAGAGTAATAAATAAACACACTATGCATTTTAATCCATTCTGATCAAATTATGACACACATGGTTATGCAAGGAGGTTATTTAGGTAAAAAGCTGAGAAAATATTTTTGTTTTTTGGTCATTCACTAATCATAAATTATCTACTTATATTGTTGTGTTAATATTTTGTAATGAATGACTGGGCTTGTGTTTGTGTTTCCACCAGTAGTCTCATTTTAAAGTGTACTGAATGTTTTCCCTATGCTTTGTTATTAAGGTCAAATTTTACTATGTTTCGTTTTCCTGCTTGGTACATTGCAAATTGTGAGGAAATGCACTAAGGAGGAAATGTGAATACTGGCTGAATACTAATTTTATTGTTTTTCTGCATTGTGGTGAAACCTATCTCCTTCAAGAGACTATTTAAGTAGTTATTAATGTGTAGCTGTCTTTTTTACTAATTAAAAATCTTTCATTTGCTCCCTAGTAATTGGGAGTTGGATTTAAAGTGGAGAAAAGTTTTCAGTAGCTCTGTGTTGGCCTTCTTGCCTTAACACTGGTGATTAAGTGAAAATCATGCCTCCAATAAGTAATTTTATATACATGACTGAGGTACTAATAGGTAAATACTTTAGTGTTACTGGCTGAGTGTCTTTGGTGGATCAGCAGTTTGAGGACTTGGCATCTCAGACTGAGTTTGCTGATGGCCATCCCCATCCAGGTGGTGTCAGAGCTGCATAACTACAAACAGCTCAGCCCTGCCCATGTGAGCTGCAGCCACAGCAGCCAGAGAGCCTGGAAAACGCTTGCTGGATTTTATGACAGCATTTGCCTGTGTCAGCTTCAGCCTTCAGGCCAGTTGCTGGGCAGACGTCTGAATTAAGCTAAATCATGTGTAACTTTGCATAAGAAAGCCCCAGTGATTCTGTGTAAAATGTGAAGGAAGGCCTGACTCAATTTTTGCATTTCCATTTTGCTCTGTAGTGCCTGTTGGTGCTGCCCTGATGATAACAGCTCAGTGCAAGATATGGATGCTCCTTTTTGCTTGGGTACACATCATGTTGCATATGCACAGGGATGGATTATGCTAAAGCCTCTCCACTCCAGAACTTTCACCTTTCATGGTGTAGGAGGCCTCAAGGGGAATGTGGAGCATGGTGATGTGGCTCTGTTTAACAGAAATGTTGAAAGGCTTAATGTGTGGAGACAATTTATTGTCATATTTACAGCTGTTTCAACATAAAATTCTTTGCCTAGTAGATGGCACACCTTACATTAAAAAGAAATTGGTATTCATACTTTTATGATGATACCTAGAAACACAACGTGAAAGAAAGCATATACTGTTACTATTTTTTCCCCTGCTAACTCAGTGTGTTAGAGTAGCTGTACCATAAAAATACAGAAGGGCAAGTCCCTGCACAAGGACTTTCTAAAATAAGTGTTGTGAGTTTTATTTTTATGCATCTGCTAGTCTGGACTTGGTAAATGCTGGACAAAGTTTTCTGTGCTACATGAAGCACTGTGTTAGGGACAGAAACATTTCTTGATTGAGTTGAATTTTAGGTGTAGCATCTGGTGAAAAACGAGTTTAAAGCATCAGTTCTAAGACTGTGCAGTGCCACTGGGCAGGGATTAGTATTCTGATGATGAGTTCCCATGCCAATGTAGCCCTGATAATTTGATTTTTATAGTTTTTCCCTTTTGAAAATAACAGGTCTTGGTCACCTCATATTTTACACACTTACTAGGAAATGCTGTATGTTTTGTCTTCATACAACTTAGCACTTATATATTTAATTATTTATTTAGAATTACATAGCATGTCTGGAGTCTGTGGGTTGAAATATATAATATAATAGGTAACATAGTTGGAGAATACACTGGAAGCAAAGAAAGCAATGATTGCAATGCCATAATAATATTTTTTGTCAAGCTGTAGATTTAAACTTTAAATGTGAATTTTCAGGCCTGGCTATTGTCGGTAGCTAACAGCACAAGAAAAAAAAATCCGTGGAAAGTTTCTCTAGGTTAATACATATTATTTTGTTGCGATGTTTGAAACAATAGCTTGCTTTCAACCTGTACATAGTGCAAAAACCTTTGTCAGGGGTTCACTACTCAGCTGCTGCAAGTTTACATAGTTCACCTAAACTTGATGATGACATGAGATTAATAATTTAGTCAGAAACCATCGTTGTAACAGTACATGCATGACTCTCAAAAACAAATTCCAGGCAGGTTTCCTCTTTCACTAAAGCAGGCAGTTACCATGGTGATGGGAAGTGTGCAGGAGCTAGAAGAGACAGAACAATGCATGACTTCAAAGTGCTCCCCTTCCCACCAAAAATGTCACTGCTCCCCATTCCCCAGCAATTCCTGTACATCAAATAGGATGTGCCATAAGACCAAGGAGTTCTAAAAAAGCAGAAAGAATAGCCCTACCTTCTGCTAAGCCAAGTGGTGCCATTCTCCATGTGCCTTCTAAACCTTCCAGTGTCTTGGAAAGTCTTCTGCCAAAACCAACTATCTTTATTCAGAGATCAGAATTAATGTAACCCACTGCCCACTGCATTTCAATTTTAAATTACTCAGAAAAATAGAATAATTAATATAAAAACAAAAAAACACAAACCAAATGGAAGAAACAATTTTTTGGTTTGGAATTTGATCCTTCTGACTGATTTAAACATTAGTCAAGGCATAGAAGTAATGTAAAACTATGAAGAGACAATACTTGATCTCAAAGGAATATATCCTTACTATAAGATTTAAGACTAACCCTTTTCCTGACTCTTGCTTACAATGACGTCAAAGAGGAAGCAACATGATGGGAGCCAGGGTAGAGACTGCCCTGAGAGAGAAGCTTTGAACAAAGAGAGGAGGCCTGGAGCCTTGCAACAAAGAAAGAAATGCCTGTGAATAGATGTGGAACCCTGTGGGCAGTGGTAGGCATGGAATTTCATTAAAATGTGGAAAATAAGCAGTGAGCTCTTGAAAAGGTGGTGTGAGTGTACAGTGGTTGTGCTCTCTCCCACTTTGATTCCTGCCAGCAGTGGGAACAGATGGTGCATTGCACCTCCTCCCCGAAAGGAAGCATCCTCTGCACTCCCACCCACCAATCCCAGCGCTGCAGAAGAGGCAGGGACCTTGGAACAAAGCTCCTTCATGCTGGTTTTGTGTTGGTTTATTTCCACTGAAATAATTTGCATAACACTAATGTAAAAGGGATACAAAATGATCATGTTGTCTTTGGGAGAGGGAAGAAAGAGTCTCAAGGGAAGTATGGGAGGGTATATTGATGACGTATCCACTTTCAGAAGCTGAGCCAGTCAAGAAGGTTAACTTCAAAACTGTCAGAAAGTCTTGCTGTTGTAGATATCACCAAATAAGTTACCTAGGGGTAAATACATCTTTGAAAATCAAACAATTTCTCTTGAGGATGTATGTTTTAAGGCATGTGTACCAGAAGACTACGGGAGTCAAAACCATTTACCCACTCCTCCACATAAAACAACCCTCTGACTCTAACAGAAATTTTGCATTAAATAGGAGCACACTCCTGTCAGTGTCATGAAATTATCCTGGCCACAAACACATCGGCTAGTCTGGAAGTGAGCTGGATCAGTGTATTCACATTAACTGGGCATTAGTTAAAGTTAATGTGAATATACTGAGACTTTGATTTGAATGTAAGTGAACACCTAGACAGAATTTTTTAGTTCAGAACCCTTCATTTCCAGAATCTTCCTTTAGGGAGAATTCAAGAGATTATCAGGCTCTCTTGCCTGATAGAGCCTTTTGACATGGCTGTACTTATGTTTTCTGATCAACTTGTTCTCCTTCTCTCTGTTCTGGTATGTGTTTGTGTGATACCAGCTCACAAGAAATGCAGAAGCAAATGGTTAATAGAGAAATATTATACACAATGCCTAGCAAATAACTTGCAAGTTGTGGGTTTTTTTGGTTTTTTTTTTTTGGTTTTTTTTGTTTGTTTGTTTGTTTGTTTTTTAGATTTTGTAGAGCTACATAATAGAAATAAACATCAGAGAAGCACTTGCCCTGTGTATGACAATGAAGTGCAGATTAGCAACTGGCTATTTATCATGAGGAAAATAAACTGATCATCCTTTTTCTCATTGCTTTCATATTGTTTTGTTTTGTGAGCTGGCTTGGATGTAATGGATACCTGTGTTGCACTGCACGATTTTGGGCTGTACAATGGGTGTAGAGCACCCTCTGCTTTCTTTTGATCAAATAACACTCCTGGGCTTGAAGAGAAGGGTGTGTAGGGGGAATGTCGAGGCTGTTTTCCTGTAGATTTTTGTACTGAAATCAGAAGAAAGAATTTGTCTATAGGGTTCATTAACTGTTGGCCTCTGCTGGCAGTAACCCATGTTATATAGGCCACCATTGTGCCATCCTCAAAAGAACTCCCTGAAGGAGGCAAAGTCTAGAAGGAGAATATCTACTCTGAAGTTTCCCACCTTCCCTGAACTGTATCTCCAGAGCCACCCCAGGAGGGGAGACTGTGGCTTTGAAAAATAACACCTTTGTTATTCCAAGTGTTAGAGATGAAGCAGAGTTTTCAGATGGCCCCAAGGTTTTTGCACCCTTCACCAAACACAGATGGAAACTGGACTCTTTGAACTGCTTTGAAAATCTGTTACCATGCATTGCTGTGGGGCCTGTGAGGCAGCCACTGCTAACTTCTGTCTGCCTGCAATTTTTATGACCATGTGATGACAAGGGATTAAATAGCTTCATTTTAGAAGCAGACAGCTTTTAAATGTAAAAATGAAAAACAAAATAAAACAAAAAGCCCAATAATTCTTTGCTCTAGGCAAAACCTTAATAGATGCTGAGGTAACATTTCAATGAATGAGGTGAATTCCGAAGTAAAAATGTGAGCAGTTTAGAATTTAAAATTGTATCTTAGGCAATAGTTGCAAAACCTTTATAACATTATGATCTTAGTAGATTGGAATCCAGAAAATATAGATTATCCTTTGTTTCCCAATTTAGGAGCTGTTGGAATTATGGTATATGATACCATCACTGTTCCTTGTAGTGTTTTCTATTTAGTGCCTGTAATTTACATGGCATTATTATACAGGTGCTGAAAAAATTGTCAATTTATTCATATAATGAAAACTTCTTTGACTTATCTGAATTAACTGAGTAGTTGATGGCAAAAAGTATAGAGCTTTCTATAGAAAAACACATTCTTTAAATTTCTTATTACATTTTATTCATTCCTTGAGATTATCAGAAATATGTGTGCTTATTACAGCTACTTTTGGTTTATCAAAAAGTCATAGCCTTCATTCCATAACTTTATATATTTGGTTTAACTAGTGATAGATTGTTTTTTTCATGCTTTTCTTTAATCAAGAAGCACTTAGTTTATCTGTTATGAAATACAGAGTTTTTTAATGGATGCAATGCAATCATCCAGGTTTTGTTTTTCTAGTCCACTCAGTTGGACTGATCTCAGTTGCAGGAGCCAAGAAAAAAAGTGTAAAGTGTTACAGATTTCATCTACTTTCCATAAACATGACTGCCTTGGGCAGGTTCAGTAGTGCCAAACAGCTGAATTGTGTGGGCAGACACAGAGCTCTGACAAGGTACACCACACTCTGCCCCATCCTCGCCCATCAAAGACACAAAACTCCTGTGCAGCAGCTTTTCAGTGGAACAGCCTCAGAGGAGTCCCAGTGGGACCTTTTCTGCCAGCTCTGTCCCTGCTGCCAGGGCAGAGGGTCAGAGTGGGGTGGTGGGCACAGGAGTCCCCAGGCTGTGCTGCTGCATCCTTTGGGCTGGGGCTTCCCTAAAGTCCCGTGACTCTTTGTCTTTTCCACTCTAGAGGGTATGAGGATTGGCTTTCCCTTGGCTGAGAACATCTTCTGATGTTGATTTGATGACCTGATTTTCTCCCCAGAAGGTGAAAATTGGGACATTCTGTGTTGGCAGTGTTTTGTTGTAAGAGCTTCAAACACTGTAAGATGTCTTGGATAGTGAAGTGCTCGGAGGTGAAGCAGCTGATTGTGCTCTTATACCAGCAAAAGTAATGTGTTTTTTATACCATGTAAATGTCTTTTACAATGATTAATTTTTCTTGAAACACTCTGTGTTTTAGGGTACTGGAATATACCAGCAGTTTGAGAAATCTTTGTCTAAAAGTTGTGGAAGCTTGAATTAGATTTGCTGAGGAAACTCTGCTTTTATTCATGTCACTTCAGCAGCTCTGGCCCTGTCAAATGTTAATTTTTAGTTCAAAGTGCCTTACTGCATAAAATATAATATGACATATGCAACTGCAGACTATAAATTAGTTAAAACTATAAATAAATATTTTAGTCTGTCATCTGTTATGAACTTTTGTGGTGGCTTTGGAGGAGGTAGAGGAGTGGCCTAGAACATGAACTGCCCAGAGAGGGGAAGGGAGTACTGCCCTGCAACTTCTCTGCATGCTCCTCATCCCAAAAATGCCAAAGGGCTTTTACTTCTCTCCACTGGAGGCTTTCTTTCCCCAGGAACTGGTACTAAGAATTACCGGTGTGAGAAGCCAGTTTGAGTCTACTGCCTTTCTAGATGGCATTGTTTATTTTGAAATGAGGTGGGAGTGAGGGCAAGTGCTGGAAGCCATATGGGAATATACTGCAGCCTCCAAGACCCGAGGTTGGAGCATCAGTCCTGTGGGTAATTTCCAGCTCAGTGCTGAAGTGGCAGAATTTATCTATTAACACAGTGAGGCTGTAAAGTTCTCTGCAGCTTTCCCCTGTGTTTAGTGCAACTTAAGCATGTACATGTTTAGGACAAAAGAGGCGTGCACTGCATTGAATTGCATCATGTGAAGTGTCAGTAATGACAGGAAATTTTATTGCAATTCAAGGAACCACTCTGTTGGAGTTGCAGCTTACACAGAAAACTTAGCTTACAACTGATGTGTCATATGTAGTAGAATTTTCTTTCTGGAAATAATTTTTCAGCCTTATTTTAAGTGATACTATGCAAACAAATAGACACATACAGGGTCTTGCACCTTATCCTTTCCAGGTTAACATGAGTGCAAAAAGTGTGGACATGTCTATAGAGTAACATTAACTTTGATAATTACTAAAGATAATGACAGAAAAAAAATTACCATGCAAGTGTCTTTAATATAGAAAGGCAGGGATAGTTTAAGATGCAAACTGGACAGTCAGTGACACAAGATGTGGAGGCATGGGCACTGTGAGCAGTGATAGGCTGATAACAAATCTTTAGTACTTGCTTGCCATTAATCTTGCTGACATTTCTTTATACACTAATTGAAATATTTCTTCTAATTGAGTGAAGCTTAAACTTCAGCACAAGTAATTTTAACTCTGAGGAGACCTCAGAAATATTTTTATGTATGATCACAAATGTAAGCTAATATTGGGCATAAGGACTTAAATTTTCTTTAATATATGTCCTTCTGTAATAGAAGGAGATACACTTTCTATACAAAATTTGATCAGTAATTTTAAAAGCTCCAAGAGACATGAATCTTCAAAGAAGATTTTCTAGATCATTATTAATTTACTTTTTATCTCCTTATAGAGTAAGTGTTACTAAATCATACATCACTAAAATCAGTAAAATTGTCTAACAGTATTTGGAACAGTGCTGAATGTGCAGGCAATGGAATAAAACCATTGTTTTTTCTGTAGGATAAGTAATTTTTGTGCATTTTAAATATTATAAGAAATGTTTTTAAGAGCTTATTTTGCAAGTGTGAAACATTCCAGGTGGAGCCTTTACTCCATCTCTGCTGAGATATAGACAAATACTATACTGCATATATTCAGTCTTCTTCTTTTGTAGCACTTGAAGATTGGTTCATAAGCTTTTCCCTCCATGAACTTCATGCATATGTATCCCTTGTGCCTTTGCAGTGTAACTCATTGATCACACACACACTGAATCAATTGGTCTTTCAGCAGATGATGCACCTATATCTTTAGGAGGAGAAGCGACCTGGCATTTTGCAACTTGGGTCAGTAAACATTGGGTTTATTAAATACATCACGTATTTGGGGAAGATCCACCATTCCCCTTGTTCAACCCTGCCTGGCAGGCTGTGTATTTCTCTTGTAGTATATTTGTGATATTTTGAAAGAGATTTTAAATTATAAAAGGTCATATTAAGGCAACTCAGTTGGTATTAAGTGCAAGAGCTGGATGGCTTGACTACAAAGGGGCAATTGGGGAAGGCTTAGTTTACTAAGATGCTTGTAGCTTACTAATGCACATTTCTACAATCCCCTCTCCCTTGTGAATCCTCCACTCAGAGTAAATTGATCTTGGTTACTGTAGCTTTGTTCTCCACTTTGGCCCCAGCACAGAGACTGGTTCTTGCAAAGTGTAATATATTTTAGACTCTCTGCATTGACCCTCAGCTGACTCCTGAACTTTGAGTGCCTCTCTGTGGCTGGACCCATGCTGCCTGCCTCGAGCCACTCTGCGTGCAGAGCCCAGTGCCCCCACCTCCCCCTCCATCCTGCCAGCAGGGACAGATTCTTCCCTTTGTGCTCCTGGGAAAGTGACCCCACTTCTTGGCTGCGTGGAGAAGGCCAAGACCAGCATTGTGGGATGTCCTTACCAGGCTGGAGCTGTCAGCTCCTGGGTGAGAGAAGGCACCAGCAATCATCTCTCTGGAACAGCTGAAGCATTTAGGGGATGCACTGGTTCCTGCTGATCACACAGAGAATGCTCCTGGTGTAAGGCATTACTGGCCTGTAGGTAGGTAATATGCTTATGTGGGTATGAAATACGACACCCACCTTGGATGCATCCTTAATCCATGCCCAAAGAGAGACAGAAAACAATTGGAAAGAAGCAGATACAGTTTTTGAGGCTCCCTGTCTTAAATGTGGGAAGGGAACAGAAACGAGCATCTTTTCAGCCAGCACTGACATATTAATCCTCTGAGCAATAATGGTATTTTTGCCACTATACTGTGAACAAGCATTGTCTGATCTACAGATACAGAAGCCTCCAGTGAAGCAGTGTTTTCAGCCCTGCCTCTTCACAATCAGAGACACTCTCATAAGTCTTGAAAGAGATTATATATGTAAGCCAGAGTGAAATGATTAATTTTTGGAGACAGTGTGCAATCAGAATCACTTTTCCCATGTTACACTATACCTTTCAATTCCAACACACTTTTAAATAGAATGAGACTGAGCTAGGCAAGTCTTTCCTACTGTTCACATTCCAAGACTACAATTGCCCTTTTCTCCAAGGAAGCGATGAAATGTGTTCTATGCTGTTACAATCCTGGAGAAACATTCATTTTTCATAAATGGCTAATGAATGCTGACACTTGTATCTTGGAGGTTACCAGACATGCAACAGACAGTAAAATTGGTCATTGTGATCCAAGTAGTGGGAAGCAATTATTTTGGATCTTTCTCTTTAACTCTCTAACGAACCTGCAATATTCACTGCTGTAAATGACAAGCAATGCAACATCTGAAGTAAAATTCCCTGGTGTGGCCCTGCAAGATTTAGACATAGTCAAACAATACCTTTCAGTACATGAACAAAAACAACTCCGTGGCTTTTTTTTCACCTTAACGGTGAAAATGTCACAGAAATTTGCATGCAAAACACTTTCTGTACTGGCAGGTGTCTTTGCTTTGGCCTCTCAGCCGTGAGTTAAACCAGACTTTTAAATTCTTAATAACTGAATAACTTTTAGATCCTTATGCCTTGTGTAATCCGTCACAGAAATATAAATCATATGGGAATTTGTATTCTGCAATGATGGGATGGACATGAGAGTCTTGGTAACCTTGAAATAATTCACTGGCTCCGTTATAATCTCTTGTGTAAGGTATACAAAATGTGGAGGCAAGCAAAAATAGTATTTGTTGGATAGTATTTAAGACACTACAACATGTGTTAAATTTCTAAAGAAATTTGCTATACTATTCTGAAAGGGAGTATTTTTGAAACAAGTTTCAAAATTTAACATTTTGGTATTGAGAAAGGTTTATGCTAAACTATTAAGAAACCAGACTTTAGTGAACAAGAAGAAAAAATTCAGATTAAATTTAGTCAGTTCATTTATCAACAGAGGTCATCAAGGAAGAGCAGTAAGACAGTTCTTGGGAGCAGCTGTAATCAAACTGATCACTTTAGTCTGAATGTGTGTGTGCAAAACTATTCAGAAATTGCTTATATGGAAGAAGCTAAGATTTAATTCACATTCTTTAAAATGAAGGAAATCTGCTGCTCTTAAGGGTTCCTGACTAGGAACGTTGACTATATGGAAGCTGTATCTTTTCATGGTCTTAAAATATTTACATACTATTTTTTACACTTTTTTTGCATAGTGCAATTGTAGTTCAATGTCTCATTTTTCACTTTTTTTTATATTAAAAAGTTATCCCTTTGAGGCACTTTTCTCTTGAAACATTTGGAGTGCTCCATTCTCAGCTGGTTGAAGCTTCTGAACTCCCTGTTGTTTCGATATATTCATGTTTATTTATTCACATCAGCTTAGGATCAGAGCTTGGTGTAACGGAAGGTTATTTTCTTTTTTAAAATATGAACTTAGTATGTAAATGTTCTGGCATCTCTTAATGCTAAAGGTCATCTGGCTGATTTCATTCTTTGGATTGCAGCAACACTTTGAACAGTGTTAATTGATTGTAATTGTTTTAGTTAATCAATTTCAGAGGATCAGGAACCTGTTTTACATGCTGGAGTTGTTTGCTTCCAGGCAGTTCACAGAAGTGATGAAAACTACCTTAGGTCAATTGTTCCTTTATTTTAGGAGATTAAGGGGTTTATATGTTCTGGGGGACACTGGGTTTGGAATATGTTAGAGCTGAGCTATGAGGAGAGTATGGATCCTTGATATACAAATTGCACAAAAATATCTAAAACCTGTTTATCCCCTGCCATTATTTTTTTTTAATTGAAGAGAAATACAAGTGTGAAAGAGAGGAACAGTCTCTGAGCTTGATACT
The DNA here is from genome assembly GCA_013401035.1 of Horornis vulcanius. Lineage (NCBI taxonomy): Eukaryota > Metazoa > Chordata > Aves > Passeriformes > Scotocercidae > Horornis > Horornis vulcanius. Next base: position 83,675 of record VZUA01065174.1, read on the forward strand.
TCCAACAGCACTGAAGGTTGCTTTTCTGATAAAGACTTTGGTGTCTTGCCCCTGGGTTTCTGTGCAGGAACTCTCATTTATCTACCTAGGGTGATTTTTTTATTAAGGAAAGTACTTCAAAGTGTTTGTGGGAAGAGTTTGTGAAGTGTGGCCATGTAGTGAACTGGAAGGGCAACTTATGAAATTCTTGATATGCAGACTTCATCAGCTCAAAACTTTTTGAGATAAAGTCTGTCGTCTCCTACTTCTTTTCCATTACAATTTAATTTTCCCTCTCTGGCAGTCAAATAAGGTACATTGTCTATTGGGCCAGTTAATGCCTTGGATGTACCTTACTGTGCATGGAATGAAAGCAGATCATTATAATTGGAACATAATGTGGGGTTTATGAATCTTTGTCAAGTAGACCTTTAAATCCAGCAAAATGATGTGCCCCATTAAAAAGAAGAAGGAACTTGTGGTTTCATCACTGAGTCCCTAAAATAGCCCATCGTATAATTTCATGTTCTGCATGTCTTGAGCAAACACTATGTATGTTAGAGCATAAAGTGGGTTATTCTTTTCTTAAATCTGAAGTTGACTTTTTTTTCATGAAATTGAAATAAGCTGCAAGGCTGTCCTTTTTCTCTCCTGAATGTGTATTTATTTGGATTTCAGAAACTTGCTGGTTTTTCCATGACTCTTGCTATCTATGAAGTAACACTCAAAATTAGCAGATGTTCAGATGAATTAAATAGCAAAATTCTGAGGGGAAGTGGAAAAGGCTCCTGACCCAGAGGTATGGGTGGCTTACTGAGGGAAATGCTATTAGCAGAAAGTGGCAAGGAAGGTAAGCTAATGTGAATCCCAGATTTATGCTAGGAAGAGAAAAACAGAACTGTCAATGAAATGAAATTACTGAAACGAAGAAATCTGCATTTTTTTGGATATACAAATAGTACAAAAAATAGTTTTTGTATATACAAATAGTTTTTGGATATACAAATAGTACACATATAAATAGTACAAAAATCAGGCAAGAGAAAGTAGGAATTAAAGTAACTGAAAATAAATTTGACCACATAATTGGAAATTCTGCAGATAGGAGTGGAGGAAAAGAAAGAAAGAATTAACATTCAGTTTAAAATAATGAGTGAAAATTTAAAGTATACAATATCAATGAAGGAGCTACTGCAGCATGGGTGCTCCTTTCCTGGACTCTTGGATTATTCTGTCCTGCCCTTGCTGCCCCTCTCAGAGCCCTGTCTATGATTTGACCTGTCTGCTCACATGAACCCATGGAGAAATGTTTCCTCCTGTGCTGCTGGGACCACTGGGAATGAATGATGTTCCTGTTGGACCCACAGAAGTGGGCAGAAATCAAGCATGGATACCTGTTCTGCCTATGTGCTTAAGCTTTAAGGTGTGAATGATGGTTTGACGTCTAATTGAAAATCAACTAAATTTAGGAGTCCTACTAGTTGAGTTTCTAACCAGAGAAATTCAACAGTGAAAATCTTTCTGCTCAAATAAAGAAAATGTGGTGGGAAAATACAGCCAGAGAGAAACAAAAGTAATAGCAGTTAGGCTAGTGGATGAAGATTATGTGTCAGGCCCTAAATGTTGTCCTTTGCTGTGTGCATTTTGAAGGGGAGTAGGACTATCCCTGGGACACTTTCTCCTGATCCCTTTTCTCTTGGGTGAAGTACCACTGCAATCCCTAGGTCTGTTAGAGGATATACAGAGCACAATTATAACGGGGCACAACTTTCAGGAGAGGCAAAAAACCCACCTAAATGCAGTTTTAAAAGAATTAATTTAAAATTTATTTGTGGAAAAAAATATTAAACTTGTTCCAGGCTGCTAACTCCTGGAAAGAAAGAGGATTTAAACTACAGCACATTCCTTCTGATTTCATCTGCCTCAGAAAAATCACAGATGCCTGACTCATTTTATATACCTTTCTGTTGTTAAGACAGGCAGGAAATTCGAGAACAATATAATTGTCAGTATGATAAATGAGAAGGCAAAATACTGTTGAACAGTAGAGGACACCGGGTGTTATTATGGCCTATTGTTGCTATGAATAGAACCACCCAGACACCAATTAACATCTCATTGCTATGATTACTTGCTACAGTATCTGTTCTACTAATCAAACTTGCACCTTTTTAGTCCATATTTTGATTTCAAAAAGTTATACCAAGAAGAGATTACATTTATCTCAAATGCAAATAAATGTGAAGCTTAAGAAGCTAATTAAGTTTATAACCACTGAGAATAACATTAAAAAGAAAATTAAATTGCTTGGTTTGGAGGAAAACCTTTTAGGAAACATTTGTTGAATAAACATAAAAGAAATTCTCCTAATGTACTCTTATGCAAATAGTGCTCTGTTTATATTTTCCATATGCCAATCATATATAACTCTTATGATTTTTCCTTCACTAAACATTCCTCTTCATAGGAATATTTACTACCAAACACACAATATATAGTAAGTACGATAGTTGTATTACAGACGCCCACTATAGCTTCCCACATTTTTTGAGAAAAGATCTTGTTTTAAGAAAATGACATTGCCATTACAAATATTTAGTAAATGTTTTTGGCAAAGAGGTGAAACTGAAGGATAAAGCCTGTAAGATGTTATTTACCTAATTTTTTTTTTTTTTTTTAATGGTCATGAAAGGTACCAGATTGAAAGCTCTGAAGAAAGGAAATACCTGCTTATATGTCAGGCAGCAGCATTGCAGAATTTCTTTGGCTGGGCTAAATCTGGCACCAGCACCACTGCAAAGCACAGTGGTGTTGTCCCTGGTCTAAAAGACTGCTGAGACACATTTGCTGTCTGAATTCAGCAAGGAAACAAGGTTAGCTGAGCAGACCCTCAAGTGTTTTGCTGGATCAGGTAGCTCAGCTCCTCAACAGGCTGTGCCTGTGCCCCAGCAGCACCTCAGCCAAGAGCTGCCCATGCTGCCTCCTGCCAGGGGCAGGCCTGGCTGGCACTGGGGCTGCAGCAGCTTCTTACCCTGCCCAGAGCTCCTCTCATCACAAATGGATTAGCTGTGCTAGTAAAAGATAAGATTGCTGGCTATGAACCATTCCTCTGCTTGGTTTAAAGAAAAACAACTTTTGAAGGAGGAATGGGAATTCATAGTCCATGAGGCAAAAGCAGGGGTGATGTGATTGCTGCTGGAAGAGTCCTGTGAATAGCATTGGCTTGGCTTGTGCTGCTCCTGGGTTTCTGTCCCACTCTCCCCTCTGGAGCTCTGAGTGCATCCTGCACCTCCTTTCCTTGCAGCCAGCTCTGCCTTTGCCCCCTTGTGCAAGTAAATCTGGAGAGGAGGCTGAGGCAGACGTTTGTTCTTGACTCCATGTATTGTATTTAAGATTTGTCAGTAGCAAAGTCAAGGGGACTCACAAGGAGTGGTGTCAGTAAGTCCTGGATGGACTTGCCCGTGGCTGCTCTGGCTGGGCTGAGCAGTGGTTCTACACTGCTGGCAACAGCTTCATGCCTGTGAGCTGGACACAACATGGGGAGGAAGTTGTTCTGATGGAGATGGTGGATACAACGTCATTTCTGAGGCCTTAAAATTGTTATTTTAGTTAATCTTTAATACATGTCTTTATCTTGCTAGTGCTGAGAGAACATCACTTTGCCTGCAAGGGTTTCAATTATGACTGAAATGTTTTGAAATGTGCCCCTGATGATCCATCACAATTTTTTTTAAAGGCTTTGGACATGGAAGAGCAGTATTGAACTTGGAGCTTGAATTTAGATATAATTTTTTTATAAAGCAGCTGACAGGTTTGCTGGATTAGTGTTTATAACACTTATTGACATCCCATGATACCTTTCCATAGCTGAGCAGAGTTTAGATTGACTCTGGAGTATTAGTACTTGATGAAGGTAATCTGTTTTCTTGGCTGAAGCTCACAAACAAAGCAGTTAAATCCCCATTACAAATGGCTAAACAGGGACCCATTAAACTTCTTATAGGCCTGTCTCATTTCTATAGCCCTGAAACATTTATAAAGGGCACTGTTAAAAATTTACAGAACCTTGAGACAGCGTCTTGAGCAAAGCTACTCTGTGTACACTACCTGAAATACTCAGTCTTCCTTTAAAGGGTAAAATAAAAGTAGGAAAAAACTTTTTTCATGCACTTTGACCTACAGTAACTGTTTTGGCTTTTCTTGATTTATTTTCAAAGTTTCAGAGAAAAATAGATGTTACAGGTAGAAAATCAATTCATGCTTAAACTACCATAGGAAGGTGCCCAGGTTGGTTATTAATAATCAAACTGTCTTCGTTAATGTCTGTTTCAATTATTAGTTCTCCAATCAACCTTTTTATATGGGAAGTCACTCTGGAAATTGTTGGCACTGAATTTGAGATGAATATGGTAATAGTGGATGTATCATGTTAATGAGAATTCTCATATTAAGAAATATAAGACACATTATTTTAATGATTCTACTGGCATCAAACCATGGAAGCCACAAAGTTATTTTTTAATGAATCAATCCCCACAGGCCTAAAGTAATTGTGTGAAAACTGTTGGTCTTTTTTTTTTCTTTTTTATTTATTCCAGTCAAAGACAGCCCCAAACTGAAATTATACTTTTCACTGGCTTAACTGATGTTTTGCAATAGTACCAGGCATTTTGTAAACCTCAGAAGAAAGAAAAAAAAAGCTTTAGGAGAGCGCTGGAATGGAGAGGTTGAATTATGCCTCTCATTCCCTGTCAATAAAGATGTGATAATTAGAGGGAGAAAAAGCAGAGCCTTCATTAGGCCACAGATTTGCATGGGTAAAGTGTCAGACTGAGCTCACCAGGGATGACAGTGTCTTGGGAGAGAGCCTGTACCCAGTGCGTGGGGACAGTGGCATTTAGGGGAGAGCCTGTCCAGTGGCATTTGTTTGTGTAACAGGGGCATGGAAGGGGGAGGAGAAGGCCACGAGTAGAAAAGCCCTATTGTCCAGTTTGGTTCACTATATTCTTCTTCTAGTCATCCTCTCTAAGAGTTTAATCTGCTCAAGAATTTTAAAAATAAATAAATGAGCCGTTCTGTCTTCCTAAATATGGGAGTTAATGTGGGAGTGTGGGGAATAATGAAACCACACTGTGTATATATTTTCTAGTTCCTGTGAATTTTGATAATTTCCAGATGGTCACTTTTAAGTGTATTCATCAAATGTGAAGAATGGTTTTATAGTCTGCAGTATAGGACACCCCTAAAACGTTTAGAAAATTTAAATCTTTAGGTCTCGTTTTTCTCCCTAACCAACTATTGATGCTGCAAGGAATAATAATAAAGAAGTTCATATTATCATATGTGTGCTTTTCATTTTCGTGGATCCTGGAAATATATGCTAAGCCATGTACACCATCTGCTCCACTAAGGTCAAAGTCCCAGCTGTACAAGCTTTAGGAGTAAATGCTGAGGAGCTGATATTTTATATGGGCTGAAGTTGGTGTATTAAGTAGTTTCAAGCAAGCCTTTCACAAAGTTCAGCAGTGCAACTGGCACTAGTAAAGATGCACCTTCTCTTGAGTTTTTAGCTGAAAAAATAAGAGTTCTTTACTGGGTGTCTTAAGCAAGGTACAAAACTGTCTCTCAGCTGGGATCAGAGAAGCAAGAAGGGACCTGTTCCCTCTGTGGTAGATGGGACAGGAAACATTCTTCAAAGAGACAGTTCAATGCACATCACAGTTTAGCTGAGCAGTCTTCCAGTTTAACAGTTTGTACCTGCCTAGTTCCAAAATACAGGCCCATTATAAAATGCCACCTCATGTTGGTTTCCTTTCTCTTCCTTTTTTGGGCTGCTCTTTGCCAGTTACTTGTTATCTGAGCACAGAACACTAAGGAATCCTCCTGGTGCTTATTCATGGTCCAGATACTTGTTTTAAACCTGTGTCCTTTTAAAGTGGGGAAGGGAATCATTAGACACAGGACAAGAAGTGGAGGAAATTCGCAGCATCCTTACTTGGGATGGTCAAATATCCTAGGATATCCTCGTAGGATAGTCCTGGTTGCTAAGCAGCTTGGATTATCTTGACTCTTTTTAACCTATTTAGATAAATATAACAGAAAAATAGGATTGCAGAGCTTCACATCAGAATTTGGCCTTCACTTCTACTTAGATGGCTGTCTTCCTAGAAAATCCCATTCCTTTGTTACACTTTTTCATCCTTATCAATCTAAACTATTTTTTTATTTGCTGGGTGAAGTAGTTTTAAATATAAAAATGTTTCCAGCCCTGTGCATTTTAGCCATACAATTAATCTACTATAATTTAAAATAAAAAAGCACATCTGTGGAATATGACAGAGTTGAGCCTACAACCACAAGGGATAATGTATTACCTTTGTTGCCTCTCATTTTATTCTTCTTAAACATTAGTTCTCAATGCCAGAATTTGAAAACAAGCCAGAAATTCCCACCTATTTTTGTCCATCTCCTTAAGCATACACTTCTAGATATCATCAAATATTTCAGAGGTTACATCCAGCAGCCTATGCTAAAGGCAGTGATGAAAATAGGATGAAAATACAAACATAATATTTAGAAATACTGCTGAGGGAGACAAGGAAAAAGGAGTCCTCCCAAAGGACATTTCTGCTGCTCTGTTGTTTAGCAGTTAGATACACCAGTATCACATACCAGAATGTCTCAGTCATCAAATTATTGTTATTATTACCAAATAAATAATTTTAAAGCCATGGCTCAATTCACTTCTTTAAATGCTATCTTATGCACCTCTGATGAAGTGCTGTTTCCTTGATAGTTGCAAGATCACACAAACCCTTCTGGGAGCTGAGGTTGCCCATGGAAGTGTTATTTTGTTAGTGCCAGTAGTTTGGAATAAGCCACTTAAGGAGTCCTCTGTGCGTTCTTCTGCAAATCAAATTATCTGCGTGCTAACTGGGAGAGCAATAAGATGCAAAAGACAATTTGTGTGAAGAAAGGAAATCAAAGAGAAGGGAGGTAGCAACAACTCCAGTTACTTTACTTGATATAACCCTGGAAGAAAGGGCTGTTTACCCACAAACACTGACCCAAGTGCAGTGGTACACTACACAAGTGGTCTTGCTCCATTCCTTTTTGCTGCCAGTCTCTGAAATAGTGCTCCAGAGCAGCCTTGCTATCAGTTATTCAAGGAAATAGAGAGGATCTGCTATGACCTCTCAATTACTGGGAGCTGGTTTTATTTTTCTCTCTGAAAATGTACCTTTCTCTGCTTTGGAGCCAACACTGGATACTGAGCTTGGGTGGGTGAATTTAGGCAGCAGCATTGAGGATTTTCTGTGGAGTCCGCAGTGGATAGATTTTTGGATAGATTTTTAGTGACTTTGTGATCCCAATTTATGGAACTGTTTAGATTAGGAAACTACTGTTGTAACCCTTGGTACTGGGGCCACCTTTTTTGCCAATAGAAGTTTTTAATTTGTGGTATTTTGGCCAAATTTAGCTGCAAACTAGACTACATTTCATATGAATTTTAACTATGCATGTGATACCACAAGGAAGCTGCCATTTTATTCTCTGACTCAGATCAATCTTTATGCGGACAGAATAGATTGCTTTGGAGGAAGGACCTCATATTGAGCAATATCCTCTCTGTTAGAATTAAGGGTGATCATGACAAACCTTTTTAGTTTCTGTTTCATGTGGAAGGCTGTTCTATTTCAGAATTTTTGATCCTTTTTAAAATTTCATGCCATAGGTAACTTTTCAAACATCAAGCATTTGTAGGAACATGGTATAGTTGTGCCAATACTTTTTGGAAAATCTTTGTACCTCTAGGATGGAATTTAATGAGACTTGGCAGTGCTCTCCTAAAAGGTCACAACCCAGGTGGTTGTGTCATCCTGCTCAGGAGGAGAACTCAGTATCCTAAATTCTTCTCTTCCTATTCAGGTTGGGGATTAGATTGAGAGTTTTTAATGTCTCTCCTGTTGTATCCTCTGAACTGTCAGAAATGGCTGTAACCACATAGGATACTGAACTCCTTGGCCTGATCCAGATTAGGAATAGCTCTGGGCTGTCACAGCCACGAGTACAACCACAGGAGGGGAGGGGTTCCTCCTTCGGCTCATTTGGAAAAGGGTTTGGCCTCTACCTCCTTACAGGACAGGAAGATTATTTCCTACCTGTTCTCATTTCTTTGACATGGTTATTTTTCAATAGGAGATAATGTATTCACAAAAGAATTTCTGCAACACTGTTCTGCCTGGACTGCTTCTCTCTGTGTGGAGTTATGGAGTGAACACCTCCTTTAACTTGTTACTGGAAAATGCTTCAAGGTAGTGCTGTAGGAGCACTTCTGTAAAGTGTTCTGTGTGTTACCCTACATTTCCTGGGCACAGCTGCAGCCCACCAGAATATATCTCAAGCCTCCCAAGCCATGAATTTGCACCTCTGTACCTCAGTACATACTGTTGTTGGAGTTTTGTCTGGGCTGTGGATTAATCTTCCTGTGAATCCAAAGCCACGCAGAGGCTGGGCTGGGCACTGCACTGGGAGCTCACTGCCCTCCCTGGGTGGTGCTGAGGGCCAGCACAGCTGAGCAGGGGGTGATGCAGCCACTGCCCAGTCTGCAGTGTCTGGCAGGGATGTCTTCAGCGGGTTACCCAAGTTTTTTAGTTATTCAGAGTAACCCTTGCCATTACCCCTAATAATGGGCAATGGTTAATTTTTGTGGTTGTAATTAATGTTGTCTGCCACTCTGTAGAGTTCTCTAGATGTTTTACAAACAGGAATAGTCTTTCCTTTACAAATCATGACTGCAGGTGCTGTGAAGTAGTGGCTCTTTCAGATTATAAGATATCTATTTTGTATGAGAAATGTGTATCTTTGGCAGACTGCTAAATATTACTGCTTAAATCCATTACGAGGAAGCACAATTTTCTGTAACTTAATTTCCTAAGCCTAATGAACCCAGTAAATTTCCTCTGATGTCTTCCCAAGTTAATATATTAAATCTAATTTATTTGGCAAAAAATTGGACAAATTTCCTCTTAATTCAATTAACCTAGAAGAAAAAAATGTATTGTTGTGGAAATCTGGGACTAATAATTCACAGATGTGAAAGTCCTGGATTTGGTTCCATTCATTTACTAGTTTACAATTGCTATTTTTGTTTCCTATAATTTAACTCAAAAAAGTCCATTGTACCATGTATGTATTTGAAAAGCTTGATAAATGAAAACAAATTAATTTCTTGTCAGTTAATGTTGCAGAAGATTTTTCTGTCCTAAGTGATTATTTGCATACTTATTGACTACTATATTCTCCAATTGATTTCTTTGATACGTTTCTGATATTTGGTGGGCTAATGAGTGGATGATGCATTCTCATCAGCAATAGTGTATCCCTGGCAATTTTGCTACAACTCAAAGTGGTACAAAGAAGAGTTCTCATTTTTCATGTCTTAATGCTGCAAAAACCAAAGCTCTAATTCCCCACAAAAGCCGAAGCAAAGCTGTGAGTGGGAGTGGGTTCAGCAGCACCACACAAACATAAGCTCCTCTATGCTGCTACTTCGATTTTATGTGGACAGGATGTGGATAAGAGGGATATAGTTGCATATACTCTGGGAAGATAATTCATATTCTTCATGCCAACAGCTATAGTCCTGCTTTTCTGCCACTTCCTTAATATATGTGGAGAGGTCTAACGTAAACAATGGAGCCAAACCTCTGACAAATAAATTACAAGGGCCACTAATGAGTGCAAATCCATGTATGACCTTTAGAGCATTCGTGCAGCTGTCTCCATGCTCTGATGTGGCTTGTGCTGGAAGAAACCTACGGATACCCAGGGTTTCAAAATGCCTGTGTACATCAGCATAATAGAGTTGGTTTCTTTCTGTTTCTGCGCCTCGATCAATTTCAGAATTGCTCAGGACAGGATTTGGCTTTAAATCTGTAGGGCAAAGATCTTTAACATTCCTGCATTTAAAGTGACTATTAGTGATATCCAAGATTATTTTACAAATGGTCCAGGTTTCCTGCAATAAATTTTTATCCAGACATTTACATCTTTTCCAGCACAACAGCAGTCTTATGAAAAATAGTCAGGGAGCTGTAATACTAAGGTCAACATTTTTAGTATTAAAATCAGTTTACAGTATGTTTGCTTGAAGTGCACATAAATTCAAAGAGGCAAGAAGTATAAACAGAATAGCTGGTTTCTTGGATGCACTCCAATATAATTATAGCTATTCACCCTTGTGACTATTTGTGTGTGTAGCTTAAAGCTATTTGCCTGCCCTAAGGTACAGTAGCAGTATTTTCATACATCTTTGTATCTGATTGAAATGCAAAACTCAGTAAACCTGGAAAGGATGCTAACAAGCTTAAAGAAATGTATGAGTAAAATTAACCAGCAGATTGAATGTGCCTTTTGACATTTGTTAGCAGCACCACCCCATTCCTAGCGCAGGTACTTCTCATTCTCTTCAGTTCTGAAACTGAGATATCCCTTAAGGATTTGTCACCAAAATAGTGTATTTCTAATAGGCAATTATGAAAAAAAAATCATCATCAATCACATTTATTGCAAACATCTCATAAAACAGTAAAACATTTATGTGGCTATGGAAGGCAAGTATGTTGCCATGTAATATATTAAGATTTGCATATAAAGAACAGCAGGCAGCAAACAAGTCTCTTTCCCTTTCTTATGCCATTTATACAAATGCCTTTGATGCAATGTATCTATTTAATTTCCATCAAAATGTTATTGCTGCAACACCTGAGTGATACTGGCTGTCATTAGGTCTCAGAAGCACGCCCTGGCAAGGGAGCAGGCGATGCTGCTTCCTCCAGGTAGGGTCCCTCAGCCGTGTCACACCTTGTCACAACCTATCTGTCACCCAGGAGGCAGGGTTTGCCTCAAGCTGATGTGCACCTGTCACTGAGAGATATATATAGAGATTTTTTTTTTTTTTAAATTTCCCTCCTCCCCACAGTCAGTTCTTCACCAAGCTCAGTTATATCAGTACTTAGCATTCAGACAGATTGCAGGGGTATTGGGACTCCATATTGTTTCAGTGTGAATAGGAACAAAACGCACTTGCTGGGAAAGGAGCACAGCTCTTTTTGCGGGGGACATGGCAACTGCCTGTCGATACCAACATCTGCCAATCTTCTCCATAATCATCTGTACCTTGTGCTCGGCAAACACTCAGAAATAATTTCCTTGAAACTTTTTTTAATAGCTCAGAGTGCATCTACCGTGAGGCTGTAGGATATAAAATGATTAATAAAATGTAGGGTTATTTCCATGTCAGAGTTTGTAACAACTGTCTTTATCTGGGTTTTTCCACAAGCCTCAAGGTAAAATGGAGCAGGCAGCATTGCAAAGAGAGAAATGAATGACAACACATTGTACAAATCTGTGGGATTTTTTGACACTTGACTTTGTACTATCATTTAAAAAAATCTGCCTTCTATTTACTTGTCAGAACTGGATTTAATTCTTATATGCTGCAAGGAATTCACCATGTTAAGATATTGATATAACAAATTGCCAAATGTTTTAGAGATTGATTCTTGCTGACCAAAATGGGCTTTCAGATTGGAAGTCTTTTTTTCCAGAAAACACCTGCTGAGATAGAAGTCTGACAGCTGCACAAAAGAAATATACAGTTTGTTTAGTCTTCTTCTATCTAGCAATCTGCAGATGCTATCAAAAAATTGTGGTTTTAAAATGAACATTACCTAAGGATTTGGCAAAGGACCTTGGTTAAAAGGGGCTGAGTGGCCACTGTCAGGTGAGTATTACCAGACTGATTGGTTGTTACTTCTGTCAGTCTTTCTTCAAAATTATGACAGGCCGCACAGCAGGGAGCAAATGATCATTAATACTTCATCCCCTGGGACACAATAAACTGCCATTCACTTGCATACAAATAAAATACATAAAGCTTGTCAGACAAGGTGACAGAAAAAGGTGCCTTTTCAAAATTATTTTATACTACAGTGGGATGTGATCAGTTAAGACATATTTCTGTATTGTGTGGTGTATGATCTTGACAGCAGCACCTTTGAATTCATTCTGGTTTAAAAATATATTTCAGTGCTTTTTCCTGATGCTTATTTTATTTCATTAGAATAACATAAGATTTTGAGCACTCCTCAGCTCTGCAGTGGAAACTTAAGAATAGGTTTTGCAGGAAAATGTCCCTCTGGAGCCAGTGCTGTTTCTGCCACCTAAGCCCAGAGCAGAACTGTCCAGGCTCTCCACGTGAGCTGCTCGGCACAGGAGAACACCAGGCCTGTAGCAAGGGATGGCCACTGCTCAGACTCCAAGCTAAAATACAAGCTAAACTTGAATAAGCCATTTTCACAATATTTTTGCAAGCAAAAGATCTAAAAAAAACCCCAAAAAACCACCAACAAAAACCTTTTATGCTGTATTATACTTCAGTTAAAGTCAGAATGAGGCTAGAATGTGAGGCACTTGCTTAACCACTGCTTCCAGTAATGCTTTTCTGTTCTGGGAAGTGCACTGAGAAAGATATTACTGATTTATGAGGAGACTTAACATATTCTGCCTATAGGGGTGTCTGGGTTTGGGTTAGTTTGTTTGTTTTTTGACACATCTACCAATGAATTATTAGGTGGTTACTGCACTAAAAGTTTTGTGTAGGCAAGACCTAACTAGTCACTGGAGCTTCATAATCTCACTGTATTGGCAATGGACTCCTCTAGCTTTTACTGGAAGAACAAATTTTCTGTCATGCTCTTTATGCTTCAATCCACTTTACTCCTTTAATATTTCCTATGGAAATATATGGGATGTACTGCATAATGTAAGCTTTTGTTTGAAATATTTCAATTTCAGTGAAACTATACTTTTTTAGAAAGCCAAAGATGTCTTATCAAATATTTTGTCTGTTTTTTGTAAGTACAGCAGTTTCTATCATACTAACAGAGCCCATTTACAGAACTTTGATGCCATACTTCGTTGCTTATTACATTCTCAGGGCAGGTGAAGAAATTTTCCCTTTTCCTTTGCCAAAACTGATTCTGTGTTACTGTTTTCACAGTTTGGTTCTGCTTGCTTTTTTACTTCTCCAGTCTTGATGGCAAAGAGAGAACTGACTAATGAATGCTGTCTCATGACTGAGATAAAGAAATATTGAAAGTTTCACATGAAAGCTTGGTAGATCTGCCTGTGTTCTCTTCTTGGGTTCCTCTATGTCCCAGTGTCTCTGATGGTATTGTAATGTCACCTCCTTTGAAGATCTATCAATGACAGTGCTATTTAGTACCTGAGAATCAATTGATTGAGAAGTTTAGGTGAGGAATTTGCCAATATTGTGTAAGAAGAAAAAGTTAAGTGTATGTGAATCCACAGCACCACTATCTATGTGTATGACTGGGCAAAGAAGAAGGTAAAAATGCTAGCAGGAAATACTTCTTACATCACTCCTGACACAGCTCTCATTTCTGTTCTTCCTTTGCACACTGAATTACCCTGATTCTAGACAACCACTACACAATTTAAGACTGGAGCAACAAAATTAAGTAGCACCCTGGAAAAAAATATGAGGAGGACACTGAAGCAATGTGATTTTCCCCTTTTATTCACATGCACTGAAGCAGTTGTGGGTTATTGTTTTTTGATCATTGAAGAAATCGAAAAACATCTGCTGATTTCAGGCCTAAACAGAAGAGTAAATAGTATCTTTAATAAAAAAATTTCTTTTGGCAGAAGTTTAGTATAAAGATGGACTTTCTAATAGAATTTCAAAATAGGCCTTTTATATTAAAGTCTATATTAAGGAAACATTCCACAGAGCAAACCTGGAGACTGAGAGCAGACTGGTTAAAGTAATGACTGCCTTGAATTCAGTGTAAAATATCATTAAGTAACATGGCTCACATTGCTTGGGGATTGTGAAGTTCAGTGATGAAATCAGGATGGGATTTTTTTTGGCATAGTAATTTCACTTCAGCTTCCTTTAGTCCTATTCCTTCTGCTTTGTGCATGCAGAAGCATGAAAGCTAGGACTGATTAGATGGCATTGGCATTGCAAAATCCCAGAAAAATACTACTGTTAATGAGAATTGTATGTATAACCCCCTGCTTACTGCAGTGACAATTCACTCCTATGATTCTGTCAAACATTGCAAAAACCAAATAAACCTGATAGCCCAATAATAAATAACTGCTCAAGATGTCTTTTTTTTCTTTAAAATGCTATAGCTAAATCCTCAGCTAGATTGAATTCATCTCTCTCCATTGAGTTCAGTGCTGCTAAGCTGTTTTACAGTGGTTGGCAAATTTGGCAGTTGTGAATCAAGCTGCAAAGTGTGCAAAAGTTTTGTCAAATCTTCTTTGGGACATGGATGGAAATGAATATGGGGTTTCAAATGCTAAAAAGCAGCACTGGTTAGAAAAACTCCCAACAACTCAAATCCCTGCTTGAAAATCCCAAACTACCACTGCATATGTTCCAGTAATTTGCTCAGCCATGCAGTATGTTGTACTCAGCGAAAGAAGAAAACTTCTCGTGAGAATGTTTAAAGTGTCACTGAGGTTCAGTCTGGATCAGGGTGCAGGTGGCTCTACAAAGGCTTTGCTGAGGGGATGTGTTTATACAGTTGCTGCTGACGGATGGTATTGATAGGCCAGGCGACTCATAAAACAAGCGACCTCACTTTCATCTTTGTGCTTTCTGTTCCTTCAGTAGATAGAAAAGTGGTTTTAATTATTCACATCATCCATTTTAATATTTTTTTTTTACTCTTATCCACCTACTCTCTTACAACCAAGTAATATTCTCACATTCTCATTGTGGAGAACTTGCAAAGGGGGCAAGAGTGGGGAGATGGATAAGGAATTTTTGACAATTAAACATTGGTGCTGCCTCACTGGTAAGATTAGCAGAAGTCAAAATATGCTGAAATCTCCACCCTTTGAGATTGCCTGAGTCACCTTCAGGATGACAGAGCACTTGACTGCAGCTGGGTATTGTCCCAGTGTCTCTGGTGTTCATTCACATGTCTCAGGGTTCTGTACAGCACTTCCCTCTGGCATCCTTGCAGCCTGGGAATACCTCCTGCATGGGCACAGATATGTGCTCTCAGCATTGCAGTGTTACAGGCTGCACTGCTTCCCACCATAGAACGTATTTTTCTCCCATGACAAATTTTCAGCTTTCATATAGCTTGGTAGTTGTGATAAGAGCTTGAGGTCTTTTAATGCTGCTGGGTTTTGGAGTTTGTTCATCCTTAGAACAGAGAGATGTGATCAGTACTGTAATGGGAATTTTGATCATAATTACAATCATCCATTTTTAATGTGTTAATGGGTAATGAGGAGAAAGTGATGTCACATGGGCATGTGCAAATCAGAAGACAGTGCCCAAGTTGACAAAACTAGAAGGAAAATTCTTGGTTTTGGGAACAAAATACTCTTTGGCTAATTTAGAGTTGCCAGCTTTTGTGAGCTAGTTAATAGATGCATGCTGTCATCAGGATCTGCATGTTCTACTCATCATCTTCCCAGACAGACTTACTAAGGAGAACTGCATGGGCTACCTGCTAATTCTGTCACACCATGGGCTTGAGTCAGGCTTTCTGATGAAAGAGACCTTGAAATTTGAGGGTTTTATACTTCATGCATGCTCCCCTGGAACTGCTCTTTCAAAAAATTTGTCCTTGGAGCTGTGAGTTACTCCAAAGTTGTATTTTTAAATGCTCACTTTTGACAAGCATATGTAAAAATCATGAAAGCTACAAAATCTTTGCTTTTTCCTGGCTTCATAAAAAAAGAGAAATGCATGAAGTAAAGAAATGAGTTACGCAAGAGCAAAGAGTTTCTAGATGACAAAGAGTTGTCTAGTTTGACAACTCCAAGGAAATGCAGCCGGTAGAGAAAGCATTGCTCCTGTCCCTGGACTGGCCTTACACCAAACTCTAAAGCAATAACAGTCTCAGGTACAGTAAATAAAAATACATAGGTGTGTTTGCATTCAGAAATAGCTTCCTATATATGGAACAACAGTGAAATGGGATGGGAGAGTTCCTTAGTCAACTCATGGAAGTGATTGTTCAGACAAAGTTGTAGGGAGGGTGACTTTTCTGTGGTTTTTCTTTTTTTCTTTTTGAGATGCCCCATTTTCCTTCAAGCTAATTTTAACTCTAAACCAGCTGTGATTGTTTTCTTCTTAAATCAAGTTGAACCTTAAGGAGAAAGGAGGCAGGGAAACAAGAACCAAAAGCTGCAAGGTAGGAGCCCTCTCTCCTGTGTATGGAGTCTGCTGGAAACAAAATTGCAGAGCCCTGTTGAATGGTAGGAGAAGCTGCCTCTGTCTCCCATGACAAACATACAAGTAAAAGTATTAGAAACACCAAAACCAAAAAAACCCTTCCCCTCCCTGCCCCCCATAAAAAAAGAACAGCTTTCAAAACTTTATTTTATGCCTCCTTTGTATTTAGCGTCCAATCCTGAATGTACAGTACTGATTTAGGGTACTGTATATTCTTTTTAGGATTCTTTGGTTCCCCTGTCACTTCAGACTGTCTGTCAGAAGTAATAATTTGTGAGTGGGAGAAAAAAGTTGAGCTGCTAACAGAGAATGCATATTCCCCATCCCCAGAAAAATAACCCAGGAAGCCATGTAAATGAAGCATAAGGTTTGTAATGAATTGGGCTGATGGTGGTGATGTGTTCAACTGTATCTCCCAGAGTTCATTAACTTAATGTAATATACAGTGGCAAGAATGATACCTATGATCACTCCAATTAAAATTATAGTTTTGTGTTTTTCTGTTATGCAAGTTAGTGCTGTGAAAACATGAAACACACCTCATAGATGCTACACAGCTGCGAAAGTGACAAAGTGAGTCTGCCAGTTTTTCCTAGTGGCAGTGATAATAATAGGAATGGCTGCAACTGGCTTTTGTTATTGCTGGAAGCTCTGGCAGCTCACCAAGCATGGTAAGACCAAGGCAGTCAGACTGTGATAGCATTGCTCAACAAGTGATTAAAATACACTGGGGAAAATGTGAAAAATATACTCTTAAGTGGAAACAAAAATAAAGTAAATATGACTGTAAGTATACCACTAGGAGAAGGCTGTAACAAGTGAGGATAGCACACCATCCTGCTCAAAAGAAGCATAGGATTAAAGCTTTGTTCTGTTTTGAGCTCACTGCTTATTAATAAAGAGTGGATGGTAACTGAGGAGATGAAGAGACTGTATTGTGAGATACCACAGAGCACGGCATGTGTGATGTTCCTTCTGAAGCCATAATAACCATTTGATTTCTGACCCTGAGGTGAATTTTGTGTACTCATATGCATGAAGGAGGTGAAAGGATATGCACTGAGCTGTGCCCTTCTTTCCAAACTGTGTTTTTAGAAGTGATATAATTGAGGCATAAATAAAATAACAAAGAAGGCTTTTGTAGACATGTATTATTATTTCAAACTACCAACAGTTGTCTTTGCACTTGCTGGTATTTTAGAGAACTGAATTTTAAATGGCACAGCTCTTCCTACCATCTCCTATAAAAAACACTCAATTTTAAGGGAAAATTCCAGAAGCAAGGTCTGTACAGCCAATAGTCCTAGGAACTTTGAGTTCCTTGCCCACCTCCTATTTGTCCTGTGACATCTCTGAAAATAAAGAATTCAACCCTAAAACTGGCATTAGGTGAGTCCATATCCTTTCCCCAAAATTAAAATGAGGGCCTAGGGCATGGTAGTTGCTTGAAGTGTCTGCCATTATATGGGATGCCAAGAGCCCGTGCCTTGCTGCCTTCCATTCAGAGGAATGGGAAGCCTACGGATGAATCTCCACCTGCAGCACGTGGTACAGACAGTGTAAGCAGCTGTCACAGGCTCTCTGTAATTGTGCAAGTATTCTACTAATCATATAAAATCAGATGGCCCCATCTCCCTTCCTTTCTCTGGACAGTGTTTCTGTAGGTGCCCGGAGCACTGGGCTCTCCCCTTGTTCAATCACTCGTGTCTTTGTGCAGCACAAGCAGCACTTTCCCAATGCTCCTGGAGCTGGCACTCCTCCTCTCCCAGAGCCCATTCTGCTTGTTCAGCACTGCATTACTGGTTTGTGTGGTGAGCTATCCAAACCATGGTGACTGCTGTCAGTATGCACCCAACACCTTCCTTCTCTTAGGGATTTCAGGCACTGTTTGCTGTCAGAAAGGTGCAGCTGGCTTTGATCTCTCCAGCAGAAACCTTTGGCCAGCATTTAGTGGCTGAGATGTGATGTGAGACCAAGGAGTATCAGTGCATCCTTTCAGCATCTGAGGGATCTCTGTACTGAAAGGAACAGGAGAGGAACTGGATGGTGTGATGCAAAGCCAGCTCTTTCAAAATTAAACACAGAGTGCGGTTCTGGAGAACCACCTTAGAATCAAATTGTTAGTTTGTTCCTAGAAGTGATTCAGAAAAATACATTTTATCACAAAATGTTCCTACCTTTCTCATTATATTATCCTTCTTCTCAGGACCACAGTCTATAATAAGCAGTGAATTTATGAATTCTAGAAACTTGAAATTTCCTAAAGATTCTTAATAATGGCTGATATTTCAGTTTTTTCCCTTGCAAAACCCAAGCCTCAGTGTCATTTTACAATCTGATACTTTAGCTTTTTTCCATTACCCCTGGTTTTTGTTTTGGCAAGCCTTTATTTGAACGAGGAAAAGGGCAGATCTCTTGATACCATAGAGAGTATAAAATCTCACCCTGAGAGGTTGGTATTTATTCTGAAATGGTCTAAATATTTATTGTTTGTTAAAACAATTTACAAAATCTGCCTTCTTTTTTTTTCTAAATTTCTTAATAAAGGAGACAAGATGAGGATCTGTTCTTCAATTAACCTTTTCCTGTCAGACTAAAGTTCAAAATAAGTTTAGCTTCAACACGAAGCCTGCTAATTAATGTCTGTTTTTTTTAACCTAAATTTGGGCTAAATCACAGTGACTTTGATGCTTTAAAGGCTTCTTTCTTGCTGCCTGAAAGGTAATTCCTATAAGCAAAAATTATGAGCCAGTTTTGAAATTACCTTTATTTCTGCTGTTACAGGATCCTCAAACCTTCTTACTGCAGAAAGCACGGAAAGGTTGTAAATTGTGTTTTGGGAGCACCTGTAGACATGAGCACTTAACCCTCCCTCTGTGGACACCTGGCACTGGCTGTGGGAGCTGAACTGGAGCGCAGACTGGGAAAGATTTGTGGAAACCACTGTTTTAGAGACTTGTTAGTTTGTGCAAGCTGCAGTTGCATTTCCTCTCAAGTAAACAATGAGGGAACACTTTCATGCTGTGCAGAGCCCAGGAATGTTAAATAGCCTTTTTCATCTCTTCCTGAAGGTTTGTCCCTTGCTTTGTATATTCATTTGGTAACAGATTTATGACACTATACAGATTAATCTGCACATTTCAGAACACATAAATGGATCTAAATGAAGTTGCAGATAAAAAAAGTACATATCCCTTTGAAAGTCCTGAAAAGGAGTTTTGAAACATCAGACTATGTAGGACATGTTTTTCTGTGTTTATTTCTTACACTGGTATCTGACAGGGATTTTGAGAGCTGGATGAATATGACAATAGCAGAATATAATTTTAAATTGATAAATGAGGAGAACAAACCATGGTAACATAATGCCCCCTATGGTTTGTAAGGCAGTATGTACAACAGCTTTAAGGACAATGCTTTCCTACATACCTCCTCAGTAGAATCAGAATTATATGTAATGCTCCTCAGCTAGAGAAGGAAAAATACCTGTTTGGATTTTATTAATAAAGAGGTCAGATACTGTTAATTTAGACCCTTTATATGTCCTCCTCCTTTTTGAAGATTCAAAGCAATTGGGATCAAAAGTGTTTTTGAGTAACGTAGAAGCAGCTGAGCTGCTGCAGTCACCCACAGGCAGTTCAGGGCAGGAAATCATCCCGGGAGCGGCCCGGAGGGAAGCGCTCTGTAATTGAGGGAGCGGCCGCTTGATGGCAACATCCTCCCGCCGATGGGGACGGGGACAGCGCCGGCACCCGGGGACACGCACGGCTGCCCCACAGCCCCCAGGCACGGCTGCCCCGCAGCCCCCAGGCACGGCTCTCCTCCGCCGGGCCGGCGGATCCCGCCGGAACGCCGCTCGGCAGCTCCCTGCTGGAGGCTCGGGAAGGGCCAGCAGCCCCGGGCACGGCAGGTCTGCAGCGTGGGGAGTCGCCCCAGCCGTGAATTGTGCGGGAGATAAGGTGTAAATAAATAGTGACAGGACGTTTTGCTGGTAAATTACTGCTCGTTTTTTACCCTGCTACCCCATTTGAAGGCAAGCCTTCCCTCTTGTGTCCTGGGTCCCTTTTGTGGTCTCCTGGTGCAGAAGCAGCACCCCGGAGCCAGGAGAGGAGCAAAGCTGCCCCTTCAAGCCCTCGGGGTGAGGGCATTGCCCGGCCGGGCTGCCCTGCCCTGCCCTGCCCGGCATGCCCAGGGTGCTCCAGGGAGGATGCTGAAGTTACCCTAAACTGGATTAAGCGAATTATGCCCACCTTTGAGCTGTGGATTGGAAACACACCAGGGCTGGTTCTCCTTCAGTTCCCACAGAGCTCACAAATTCACTTTTAAGTCTTCCCAGTGACAAAAGAAACGGCTGATCCTTGCATGGTGGAGAGCTCAGGGGAGAGCCACAGGTGCCCATCAGTGCACACGTAAAGTGAGACAAAATCCCTGAGGGTTGTTGCAGGTCTCCAAGGAGTCCTGCAGCAAATGTCTACAAGTTTAACATTTGAGCAAGTTGGCTTTGTGTCATGTGGTGGAGGAGACACCTCCCAAGCCCAGTGTTTGAAGATTGTGTCTTGGGTCATTTTGTGTTTCAAGACTTAATGACCTTGGTTACACATTTCTATTTCAGTAATTACTGAGACAGTCATGGTTATTGTATATTTATGTCTTTGCAACCTGGAGGCTGGGAGGGAGGGCAAAATACAGGGACAAAGTCACTCACCGGCAATAACTGTTGCGTGTTGTCAGAACATAATGAAAATTGCTTTGGTCTTCTGCTTTTAAAATGGACTCCTGCTAGTAAATTGTAGGCAGACTGATTAAACAGTAAGTACAATTAGAACTCTGAAAAACCCCAGACATTTAGTTTCACTGATAGTTTATGATAATATGGTGATAATTATTACAATATACGATAATATAATAAAGTAATTATTACTATTATAATCCTCTTGCTACCTTCCAGGTGCCACCAAGTCCATAACTGGAGCAGGGAATGCCTCTTCCTCACTCATTCTGCAACAGTTATTTGTGTGTTGGACTGGGACTGAAAATACATTTCACAGCTAAGGTTGTACAAGTGGTTATTTGTTATTTCAGCTACTGGTCCATGGGCATATATATGGTTAAAGTTTAAAATCCACAAAAAGACATATTCACAGGGTTTGTGAAAAATGAGAAAATTTCCTTCCCTTAATGACAGGGATCTCAAATGAGTTGTGTTGTCAATGGGAGAGCAAGAGGTTATATAGTTTTCCATAATCTATAAAGCTTCTTCAGAATCATGCCATTAGCTTTCCTGTGGTAGAGCACAGCAGAGCTAATAATGCAATTATGGTTCATGTAGTTAAACTATGCTATTGATATTTTTTTTCCCAGGAGGCCTTCATTTCTGGCAATTCTAATCATCTTCATTGTACAGCTGTATGGATTCCATGTTTCACTCTGAGGGAAATAAAATTGCAAATAAATACCATCTTTCCTAATGTCTCTGTAAATGCCAGATTTAGTAACCATTAACCAAATGCTGGAGTTCATAAAATGTAATCTATAGTTCTGTATATATATACACATACATACATATATATAGACACATATATACACACATATATATACATATGTGCATATACATGTGTGTGTGTGTGTTTATGTGTATATATATAGAAGTTACATTACCAGTCACCAGAATTATTATGCTGGAAAAAACAAGAGTAGAATTTCCTCCAATATTTCATTATTCTCATATCTTGCTGCTACAATTAATTTAAACATTTTCTGGTTTTGGCATGCTAAGTCTCTCCCTTTCTTTCTACTGTATTCAAACTTTAAGTATTAGAGTAAAATAGTATCATTACCACATAAAAATGATGTGTGTGTTTAGCAGGAGGGAGATTCTTCTTTTCTTCCCATTCTTTTGAACAAATCTGGAACCTGGAGTTCTGCATCTGGTTCTGTATTACCTGGTACACAGTAAGTATGAGAGCTGGCGAGAACAGGCTAATTAAGATGTTATTTAGTTTATTATTAAGCATTAATTTAGTACTCCTATTAATGAAAAATTACTTTAAAAAAGCTATCTGTGCCAATCCCCACTACAGCAAAAATATCAATCCTGAGATGTTGAAACCCTAATCAAAAAACATAAAATATGAAATAAGGATATTCCTTGCTTCTGTGATCTCAGTTTTCTATGATTCAGATTCTTCTGAGAAGATAAATCTTTACGGCAATGAATCTCTGAAAGCACTGCTCTGTTTTCTTGTGTGGAGGGGAAAGTTCCTCTCAACTTCTGTATTTTTCTAAGTATACTACCAAACACATTACAAAGCCTTTCTAAAAGACACACAATAAAGTGGTGATAAGGCATGTTAATCATTTTGCTGACAATCATCTTTTTTTAACATGCCTGGTACATAAACAGTAGGAAATAAACACAGACAATAATTGCTATCAGGTGCCTGAAGAAAAAACAAAGATATGAGAGGGACATGCTAATTAGGCTTCCTCGATGGACCACATGGAGATGAAAAGGAGATAAAAATAAAAATAAAGCAAACTAAGCTGAAGTATTTAGACAGCCTTGCAAAAAGTTGTTGTCTTTGACAATGAACATGGTCTTAAAGTCTTTAAAGACTATCTGAGACAATATCTGTCATTTTCCTGCGAACATCAGAGGCAGGGTAGTGCCAGGGTGTCACTTTGGGATCTCATGGGATATACAACAGAACTGATCAGTCCTAAGGGAGCTGAGATGGCGAGACAGCAGGACCAGCCTCCTACCAGAGCATCTTGTTAGGGGAATAGAGCAGCTCCTGCCATTGCTGGAGGAGAGAGGAACTATGCAGCCATGGGGCTGGCGGACATGTTAGGGAAGTTCACATGGCTTTTCCATTGCAACACATATTTCTAAGTTGTTTAATAACTCTTTCTACAAACTCTATTCTTGGTAATTGTCTTTCTGTTAGACAGTAACTGTTTTGGCTTCTGTACTTCAGTAAAGCATTGAAAATATTCAACCTGGGAGTTTGAAGTACGTAAGCACAATGCTGTCAAGACATCCTAATTAGAAAAATTGTGCACACACAACCTCCTAGTGTTCACTTTTGCTCTCATTTGTTTTACAGATGGTGCTAGGTCAAAGAAGCAGCCTGTCTTTACAGGACAAGCAGTTCTGAAGTTCTGAGCATCTCTACATTTTCATCTATGCACAAGTTTTCTCCTTACCTTTTTTTTTTTGCTTACCTAAGCCATTGGTGATTTGCTAACAGTTTCCCCTTCTCTTTTACTTTGTATAACAGGAAATCTGCGAAGTGTTTTGAGGGAATCGAAAGTACATTTTGTTCCTTTTGGGATCAAAAACAAATGGAAAAACCTGTTGTGGTTTTTGGTTGTTCTTTTTTTTTTTTTTTTTTCTTCGCCAGTAATTAACCTGCGATACAGGAAGAGAGGAATATAAAACAAACCTGAGAAAAAAGAATCAGGTTTCCAGATCTGCTTTAAGCAGACTAATGCATGAACATGTCTATAAAAATGAGTGATTGGATCAGTAGTAAAGTGGCTACTCTGTGACCACTCAATGGTCCAGGCAAACTGAGGCACCAAACACTTACTGTATAGCTTGGTGTCCCAGATAAGTTCCTAGGATTTTATTTGACTCAGTTGGAATGCTAATGGGTAATTGTTACTATATGTAAATGTACTGCATGTAAATCCACAGTAGATAAGGATTTTAATAAATTCCATGTGTTTCCCCTATTTGTTATCAGTAGGAAATAATATGAAAAATAAAGTTACCTGGAATCCTGCAAGGATTACTTTTCTAAGTGGACCACTACCACTACTTTAAGTAGGGAAAATGTCTTAAATGCAGAAAATGCACACCCAAAGCATCAAATTAAAGGAAAACACTAATAGTTGTGCTGTACTATTGGGTAGAATTTCAAAACATTGATATTAAATGTAGAAAACAAATTAGATTGAGATTCTTAATTATTTTTATTATTTTTTTAGGGGATGAAAAGCTTTATCAGAACTAAGCTCATCTAAAAGTTATTATTCTTTCAGTATGCTAATTAATAGAGCAGGATCATGAATTTGTTAATTAAAATAAGATACCTCAGGGAAACTGAAATTAATTTTGCTGTCCTAATAGAGTTACCATTATGCCATTAAATCTTATGGATGTCTTATCTACTTCTCTTTTTTTCCTTTCCTCAAAAAGTAAAAGAAATTGTTTTATTTAGTTTGAACTTAGAATCAGAATATTGAATGGTGACTTTCTGAAAATGTGGAGAAGATCAACAAATAATCTTGGAACAGCTTGGATTTCCAAAATTCTTGGAATGTGGCCCTCATGTGAGTGGCAGGACTGATCCCCTCATGTGTTCACCTCTGGATCCCCAGGATCCAAAGCTGCTCAGTGTAACTTGTAAACAGTCACTCCAGCTAGAGTCACATGGTAGTGTTGGCTTATAGTTTTGCTAGTTTCATCTCTTTTCCAGAGGTGGAACTAGCAAAACTGAACCATTGGGCAGGCATTGCAATGACTGCTAAAAATATATTGCACCTTAAATGGGATGTCTTTGATGGAGGGAAGGTGGTATCTGACAGCAGGCCCAGGTGGGCTGGGTGTGTCCATGTAGGTGATTCAGAGACACAGAGAGTGTTTTAGGGGAGTCCCTGGTCATCCTCACTTGCTGTGCCTGAGAGTAGTTTTGGCTCAGTCCTGGAGTGTGCAGAGTGATTCCTGCTGGTGGGGCCCAGTGGTGCTCCAGGAGCACACCAAAAGCTGCCAGGGGTGTTGGGCTGAAGAGCAAAGCAAAGCTCAGAGCTCCTGAGCACGGTGAGCCCTGGGTGTCTCCTCTTTGTGCAGGTTTGCTGCTGCTGTGCTATGCTCTTGGTAGAGCTGGGGCTGACCAGACCTTGCCTGGACCTGCCTTGGTAGCAGCTCACACTGCTGACAGCTGGTGCCTCAATTTCAAAGCAAGTCATTTTTACAGAAGGAAAAGCACCTGACATATCCTCAGTGTTTTCTGATGCTCTGGCTTTTCAGTATTCTTGCTTCCAATTTAGATGTTTTAGAGATGAGAAAGGGAAAAGGAGGGGTAAGTGTGAGCTTTTCTTCTACAGCAAAGCACAATTCTAATTTTGCGTGATGAATTTTCAAGGCCAGCAAAGAAGTTCTCCATCATCACCAAGAGTGTTAATTGCAATAAGTATCCAAGAATTCTGCCATTCAATGTACTAGAAGACAGAAATAATCTTATTAATATACCAGAGTATACTGAGCACTTTATCCCATTTTATCATAGGTTTAAATGTGTAAAATTTAATTAGAGACAAGCACAAAATCTAATTCGTAGGGGCTGCTGAGCAGTTGCAGTTTGGTTAGTCCTGTGAAAGCTTCTGACTTCCCAGGAAAAACATCTGCTTTTCCTTTCAGCCTGTAAAGGCATTGGTTATGTGTAAGACAGGCAAGATGCAGTTCTGTTACTGTTCCTAACAGTCTGTGTTTAATCAGCTGACAGAATTTGAGATGTTTTGTGAATTTCAGTTGAACTTGGCAGATGGTTTCAGGCAAAAATAAAAATAATAACTAGTAAAAGTAATTTCGGTTTCTCAAAGTAGATTACTTAACAGTTTATCAAAGTAAGCAGAAAAGCATCCTGAAATATCTTTGTTTCCAATGTGCAGTCAAATCAAGTAAACTCTGTACCTCCAGTGTGCTCTTGCCACAGAGAAAGTTATTGTTTCTCACACTCAAACCCAACTAATATTAAAGGATATTTATCTGAAGCAGAATAGGTCTTTTAGGATAGATTCACCTTCAGGATAGATGTAAAATGATTCCCTCAGAGTGCTCATTATCTGGAACTTTGTTATTATAGAGTCATTATAGTTCATTATTTAGAACTTTATTATTATAAAATCACTCAGAAGTGAGAGAACAGTTTGAAAAATTCTTCATGACCAGTGATGAGTTTTGGTACAGGTTTTGGTACGAGATATATCCACGTCTTTTATGCTGCTCCTTCCTGGTCTTATTTTTTTTGCTTAAATCACATGGTCTGCTTACATAAATCAGTCTCTTGATGGCCATGCTTCCTCTACTTTTATTCTAAAACCTGCTTAATGTGATTAAAATTGAAACATTTGGGTGTGGGGATGAATTCATTTTTTTGGACTAATTGCTTCATGCAGCTGTTTGAGGACTGGTAGGAAACCAGGACATGCAGGAGCTTAGGGACAGTGCCCACAGCCCCTTGAAGGCTGTATTTTCATAAGAACAAGATTTTAGAGGTTATTAAAAAAACCCTAAAAACTCAGTGCAACAGAAATCTGTTTCTGAAAAAAACCCTGACAAAACTAAAACCCAAACACACCTGAACCCCTAAAGCCCCCCCAACAGACCCCCTCATGCCAAAGCCTTCTTTTTTTCCTGCATCAATATTTGGTATGGAAGCTGCTTTATCAATTTCCAGTGGGTTGTTGTATTTTGCTGACATCTGTATTTAGTTTCTGATCCACATCAATACTTGCTGTGGATAGCTTTAAAACTTTGATACGTTTCAGTACCATGGGCAATCTCTAAACACAAAAAAGATTTCTTCCCTTACACAATCACTTCAAGATTGCTATTTTGATCCTATTTCTCCCAGTGGAGTTAAATGCCGAATAAAGATCAGTTTGCTGGAGAGCTGTTGTTTTGAAGATTGCATTTAGCTGTTAATTGGTGCACGGCAGACACCTTGTGCAGCAGTGCTACCTCAGGAGGCGGCCCCGCAGTGCGCTCCCTGCGCTGCCGGCACCGGGACCTGCCTGCGGAATTCCAGCGGGATTGCAGGCGTCCTTGCAGGGGAGGAGCTCCTGGAGGCACCGGATGAAGCGAGACGCCTCACGAACAAAGTTCAAGGTGAGAGCCCTACTAGTGCCGGCTGATTTAAGAAATTGTTTAGTTGCTTTTTTGGGTTTTTTTCCTCTCCAGTGCAGAAAGCAACACTGGGTGAAATAATGTGAGTTGGGGCTTGTAATTGCACAGGGTCACAGTCTGATAGTTAAGATCATGCTCAGCATTTCTCCCTGTGCTAAAGGGAAGACAAGAAAGGGGAAGAAAGAAGGCTATAATATTTTCTATTAAAATTGGCAATAACAATGCATTTTAGTGCTGGTCACAACTGATATTTCCTGGAAAGGAAATTTAGAATGCAAACAGTGACTGGTGATGACCCCTCTCAGCAGCAGGGAAGCTCAGGCTTTGCCTGGTGATGCTCAGGTGCGTTTCCTGATGCCTGCGTGCTGCTCTTAGCCGGCTGCTGGATGGCACGGGATGTCCCCGGCTGCCTGGAGCTCAGGAAGGGCAGCTGGGGAGGGGCTGAGCTCTCTTGCCTGGGCTTGTGGAGATTGTGGGGACAAGGCAGAGGCAGTTTCTTACCTGGAGGAGTCCATAGTGGTGCAGGGGGGAAAGGGGAGTGCCATCTTCTCCCGCTGAGTACAAGGAAATACCTCACACCAGGTTCATGGAGCAGTTTTCTGAACAGCAGGGAGCAGGAGGAGAAATCAAACAGCTTTTCCTAATACTTTGAAATTTGTTACTGTCTCCTGCTTTTCTCTTGCGAAGGTGTTTTTTGTTGCCATACTCCTGCTGTGGTGCCTGTAGAAAGTGGAAGGCTGATTAGGCTCCAGAGAAATGGCACCTATGCTGAGCCATATGACATTTTTGCTCCCTTGATGCACCTGGTTGACTGTTACTACATGCTTTCTGGAGGAAAATCTGTGTTCTTTTTCTGTGCCGAGGTGAAGGATGTCTTAGTCCATGGATACGTTTCCTACAGGCTGCAGTAATTTATGTAATAACCATGAACTGCAGTGGTGCTTGGACATCAGCTCAGCAGGGATGGATCTCTGGGCCTTTGTGGAAGTGGTAGTTATAGAGGAGATGCAATTTTTCTTTAAGGAAAAAAGGAAGGTCTTAGATGTATAAACTCCTCCAGCCAAGCACTGCTTGCCCTGGTCTGGATAGGCTCATTGATTTTGATGGATCCGTGCTAACTTATGCCTTCTAAGGATTTGCCATCAATTTTTATCATTTTTACACCACAGGATGGAGAAAGAATATTTTAGAGGTAGCAGGAATATATATATGTAGACTGAATTAATTTTTTTTTTCTTTTTTTTCCTTTTTTTTTTTTAATAGTTGTGAATGTGTTTCAGATGCCCAGCATATTCATGCAGAGGAAGTGAGTGTGCTCCATTTTAGTGCTGAGACTCTGACTGGTAGAGTCAGTGAGGCAGTGATATTCCTTCCCTGGGCCTTCTTCAAGGGGCAGAGGCAGCCAGTTTGGTGAAATTCTCCTTTGGGTGCTGCTGCTCTGCTTCCTGAGGGCCCTAAAATATGGTTTGAAGTAGCAGTACACAATTCTTCAAATGCTTGTCTTCATTTCTTGAGTGTTTTTCCCGTGAATATCTAAAGGGCACCAAGGAATGACTGTCTTTGTGCTGGAATAAATATGATTAGGTCTTCTGTACCTGATGTCTTAGTGAGAATGCTTTTAATCATGGCAGCAGCCTATTTGGACCAATATATGAGTATTTATTTAAAAAAAAAAAAAGCACACCGAAATTTCAGATTAAAGAAATTGTTAAA
>VZUA01065175.1:4897-30082 GCA_013401035.1 Horornis vulcanius
AAAAGAAAAGAAAATTAACCTATCCTCCCCATCTCACTGGAGGAATCTGAAATATCAGAAGTGTGGCATATTTGAGAGGTTTATAAGGCTGTGAAAGTGCTCCAAATGACAGAGAAGAGGCTGGAGAGGGAAATCCTGAATATTAACACAGGAGAAAGGGCAGAGAAGAAGATGGTGAACTTAAGGGACGTTTTAGGCTAATTTATGCCATAGTAGAATTGACTTTAGGACCCTTTCACAGTGATGGCTGAGAGAAGCAACCTTGCAAATCGAGCCGGGTGCTGGAGAGACTGTGTTATTGTTGAACCAGAACCTATGCAGCTTCACGACTTTGCTTCCCCCATCCCTGTGGAAACAGCCTCAGCTGCACATGAGCCAGAGGGATGTTATTCTCACTGCATTCATTCCCAGGTTGCAGCTCTTTTGATGGAGATGTTTTTAACAGCAGACTGGATTTCTTCTTCCCCTAAGAGGAGGGCATCTGATATAAGCTGTCAGCTTAGCATTGCTGAAAGAGCTAGTCTTCCTCTGATCAAACAGGCAACAGCCTTTACGAGTGAGCCAGACTCTGTCATCCTATGCCTTTGCACCCAGTAGAACACACAATTTTGCGGGGGAAGCTGCTTCAGTCTAGTGCAGTTAACATATTTTCCCTTTACCATTAATTTCTTGGGCTGCCTTTGCTTTCTGACTGGTGAAATGAATCCTTGCATGTCCAAAGAAGGGAAATGCATTGGGTGATTTGGATGCAAGAGCCTCACAGCGAGTACGTTCAGACTGAGTTTTAAGCTTCACATCTCTCCTATTTCAGGGATGCCCAGGCCTGGCTTCAGGTTATTTCAAGCAACATCTTTTCAGGTCTCCCTAAAAGGGGTGCAGCTCAGAGGGCAGGCAGGGCTCACTCCTGGGTTGTGCTGTAGGGTATTTCTTCCCTCCAGGGAATCACAGATTCACAGAATATTCTGAGTTGGAAGGGGCCCACAAGAATCATCAAGTCCAACTCTTAATGGCCCATACAGGGAATGAACTCACAGCCTTGGTGATATTAGCACCATGATCTGACCAACTGAGTGAACGTCAGTCACAGAATCCCAGAATGGCTGGGTTGGAAAAGATTTCAAAACCCATCTCATTCCACCCCTGCCTTGAGCAGGGACACCTTTCACTATCCCAGGTCGCTCCAAACCCTGCCCAACCCAGCCTGGAACACTTCCAGGGATGGGGCAGCTGCAGGCAGGGGCTGCACCAGGCTCACCATCCTCACAAAGAACAATCTCTTCCTAATATCTAATCTTGCCTGCTCTCAGTCAGCATGAAGCCACTTCCACCTGTCCTGTCACCACAAGTCCTTGTACAAAGGAACCAGATTCAGGACGGCTCTGTCTGATTCTGGTGCCTTAATTAGGTATTTGACAGGTTGGAGTGACACACTAAAAAGCCAGTGGCTGGCAGGTCAGTGATGGATATCTTGGAGTGGTGCATTGTTTAGATTATCAGAGCTGGTTAATAAGTAACAGGATCACAGTCTGCTGATGCCCCTGTGGGAATGAGGTCCCTGGCAGCAGCCTGCTCTGGGCTGGAGGCAGAGCAGGGAAGACCTCTGATGCCATGTGACAGAGTCATTGGATCCCAGGTGCAGCCAGCCAGGTGCAGGAGGCATGGATCAGGAATGCCTGTCTGCAGCTGTGTGGCCTAGGCAAAGGCCTCCTGGTTGCCTGAGGATTGAGATTCCCTCTGTATGGGATTGATGTAGAAAAGTGGGAATGATAGAAAACTTCCCAGGTGTAACTCAGTGCCAGTTCTGGTGCCCATCACCAGCCTCCAGGGCTGGTCACTCAAGAATGTAGATATCCTTTGGGGTTCAGGTTGGGAAGACTGAACCTGCAATGGCCATTACTAGGCAAAAGGATTGAGATGTGCCACGTGTTTGTCTTCTAGGTGTCATGTATCACCTGTCTGGAAGTGGGCCACCAGCTCTGGGTGACAAAGTAAATATGTGCAAATTGATCATACAGGTAATGCAGGCAACTAGAGAATTGCCTCTTGATTTTAGGCATATGTGAAGACCACTTGGTGCAGAGGACAGGGCAGCTGGTGTTGATGTCTGACAGCTAAGCTCTGTGTGATTAGGGAGGTCTAAATCTGTGATTTACCTCATCAGGTCTCCACTGGCAAAGAGGCTTGATGTTTCTTCTTCTGTGCTCTCTGGGAAGGTGTCCCTGAGAACATCCCTTGGCCAAGTCCAGTGCTTGATATGGTCGGAACAGGAGTTGGCCATTGGATCTCAACCAGACACAGCACCAGAGAAATGCTGAATGATCCCTGACTGGTTTAGCTCACCAGACAGGACCTGTCTGGCTGCATCAGCTGGGTACAAAGCTTGAACTGGTCAGCTGTGCCAGGAAAGATTCTAATGGCCCGAATTCGGCTTCACACTTTGGCTTCACTCCTCTCTCAGGCCTCAGGGGCCTTGAAGAGGGGCATTAACATCACTTGGTAGCAGATTGGCTTTTACTGCTGTTTTTGACTGTGCTCCTTGACTCAGGTTTTACTGATAGGAATAGGTCTGCTCAGGGAGCTGCATCAGCTCTTGGACTCCAACACGTGCTTTAAAATGGTGTAGATCTGTGTATGCAGCTTTTCAGGTTGCTAAACCCCATGTCCTGGTGTACTTTTGCTAGACTGGGGTGTGGATATGTGATATGTGGCCAGTGTTTGTGAGAGAAAGGGATGGATGCCCTCCCTGGAAATGCTGACAATACTCCTCCTAAGGCACCTACGGAGATGTTGGCTTTCTTGCTGCACTGTGGTCACCTTGGTGACCACCAGGACCCTCCAGGCCTCTTCTGCCATGCTGCTTTCCAGCCGAAGGGTCACAAGCATGCCAGGATGGAATTGTTTCTCCCCAGAGGTAGGAGTCTGCACTTCTGGAACTTCAAGGTGTTCTTGTCAGCCCATTTTTTCCAGACAGCTGAGGACCCTCTGGATGCCAACACAGCCCTCTGGTATACCCGACAGTACTCCCAGTTTTATGCCTTCCCCAAATTTGCTGAGGGTGCACCCTGCTCCAGCATTCTGGTCATTAATTAAGAAGTTAAACTTATCATGCCTGGTTTACACCACTAATGACTGGCCTCTACATGTAATTTGTGCCAATGATTATAAAGCCTAACCATTCAGCCAATTTTCAATCCAACTTGCTTAATACTCACTTAACCCATATTTCATTAACTTGTCTGTGAGGATGTTATGGGATAGAGTGTCAAAATGAGGTGATACTCCAAATTTGCTACAGTGAGGTAAGGGGCTTTTGCAGCTCACCTGGGCTGACTGTCACCAAGTCCAATGTTTCACTTCCAGAGGTACTGCCACTCTGTGGTTCCTCTGGAGGTGTGTGGAGAGCTGGCAATTGTAATGGAAGTATGGCATAAGTGGGAGACAGTCATATGGTGGGAGAGAGCCCATGTCCTGCCCTGTCCCACAGGCAGGGTTTCTGGACCAGCAAGTCAGCCCCCACCAACATCCACGGCCACTCTGCTTTTCATCATCTTGTTTTTATGAGTGAATGAAGAGTGGAAAAATCTGTTTCAGCACAGAGCACCACAGGGTCTGTCACAATCTTTGACTTGTTAGCTGAGGGCAATACTTTTGGGTTTATACAGAGTGGCCCAACAGCCAAGCTGGTATGGGAAGCTTCTATACCTGCATTTTGGCCTGTAAAAAGTCTCTCGAGAAAGCTGCTGTTTGACATTCCCCTGTGTGGCACTGAGATGGGGCTGGGTAAGTGGCTGGAGCAGAGTCTGCTCCGGTGTCCGTCTCCCTCTCGTGGTGTGACTCCAGCACAGCCACACGTGCAGCTGTGGAAATTGCAGGCAAATACTCAGATCTCCAGTCTTAGAGGGCACACAAACAGCAGCTCCCTGACCCTGGCACGGTCCAAACTCCTTGTGCTCTGAGCCTATCTACTGCTCTGTGTACTGCTCTTGATGATGTATGTTCCCAAAATTACCAGTTCTTCTAATGCATGCACATCACTCCTTCCTCTTCCTACCTGCTCTGGAGACCCACTGTCCTTTCTGTCCACCTTGACATGCTCCCATGACTCACCTGCTTAGTCCATGCAGCTCCAAGTGTGCACAAGTGATATCTGGAAACCAGCCTGTTGATTAGGAGTGACAGTCTCTGTGTCCTGGGATAGGAGTAGGGCAGGAATGTGCGAAGAACAGGTTGTAGCTGTCTTATAGCTATAGTAGTGTGTTTGAGGCTCCAGGAAGGACCAGACAGTCATGTGTGTCATGAAACCCAGCAAAATACAGTTCAAAGAAAATGCCCAGTACATTATTTTGGCTGGGACCCCTTGTTTGGTTTTGTTTCCCCTTCCCCTTTTCCAGTCAGCTGGATCAATTTTTCTTACCAGCAATGGACATTTCTCCAGGCTGGTCTGGCTGCCTGTGGTGATGAGATTGAGTTGCAAGTCCTGGGACTCAGGAGCTGAGAGGGAGAAAAGCTCTCTGGTTCATGCCTGAGTCTGAACCTTGAGGCTGCTTGTTTTTCTGGTCATCTCTAGCATGGCAGACTGGATCATACACATTAGAATGACAGCTTTATAGAATAGTTGTTCAGAGAAGACCTTTGAGATGATTGAGTCCAACCATTATATTGAAACAGTCTGAAATACTGGAGAGGTTTGGAAGCCTGAGGTTGACTGTATTGCTGTATTTCAGTAAAGATGGGAAATTGAAACTCAAATAATTCTAAGTTTCAGCTTCAAACCCCTCTCCTGTTCTCCTGGCTCCAAGGAAGAGCCCAAATCCAAAAAGGCTCTTTTTCTAAACCTACCTCAAGGTAGCAGGATCCTGTTAGAAACGACGACTTGCCTCTTTTTAGGACACAAGGCAAAGTGGTTTTCTGCTTCTT
Source organism: Horornis vulcanius (assembly GCA_013401035.1). Classification (NCBI taxonomy): domain Eukaryota; kingdom Metazoa; phylum Chordata; class Aves; order Passeriformes; family Scotocercidae; genus Horornis; species Horornis vulcanius. Next base: position 9,815 of record VZUA01065175.1, read on the forward strand.
CATTCACTTTTGTCATTTGAGAGTCAATTCACTTCCCTGCATCTACTCTTAGTTTAATAAACTTTACTGTCCTTTCTGCTTCCCTTGCCCTGATGGTAGGACAGTGAGTCTCACCCAGGTATAGCTGCTTCCAAGGAAACAATCCATTCTCACAAACCTGTATGTTGTAGGAGATGTATGTATTAGGCCTCAACATAGAGCAGAATACTATAATTCTTTGAAAAAGGAACTCTTTCAGTTTATAAATCTCAGAGATTACTACTTTCTTGCCTAGTAGTTTTCACTAGAAGTGGAAGATGCTGTAACCTGGCATATCTGGTAGCATTCAGAAATGAACCACCAGACAGTAGAAACAACTGAAAATTAATATGGATAGAGGAAGGGATAGAAGATTGGGCTTTGGCTTTGGGTGATTATGGGATTTTGCAAGCAGTACTACAGAGTGACATTTTCATACACAAGCACAAAGAGGTAAAAATCCATTTGCAGTAAAGATGCACATTTTGGGGTAGACAAAAGAAAAAAAGGAGTCATATCTATTGGATAACTCATTTTCTGTGAAGGGAAAATGTCCTAAATGTGACTTAATTTGCACAAGTGAATTAAACTCACTTGGATACAGTAAAAAACCTTCACTGGCTGACAGTTTGTCTCACCTCTGACTGTTTTGTTTTCTCCAAAGACAGAAAGTCTCTACCTGATTTCTGGCTGAGTGGTTCTGCAGAGCAGAGATTTTTGGAAGACAGAGCAACAGACATGTCAGCACTTGGTTGAAATGAGGGAAGTGTGGAAAAGCAGTGTCAGGTACAGGACAGAGTGTGCTAGGGGAAAAAGATTCCAGACCATCCTAAGCTGCACAGGTCAAGGATGACTCTGTCTCTCTGCCTTTGCCTTTTGCAATTCAGTGCACACCACAGTTTAATTTGCAGTGGTTGGGATGTGCTAGAAAGCCCCAACAACTGTGCATTTTGGGTGGTGACATAGTTGGATGTTTTTGGAAGGGCTTCTGCACACACTTGGCGCTTCAACCCTTCCGTGCTGTGTGAAGATGCACATTTTGGGAGAAGGGATTTTTGTCTACCTCAACTGCCTATGCAGAAGGCTACCCTGAAGGTGAATGTGAGGATGTAGTTCCATGAGACCTTAAGCTCTTAAATGCACAGAGGTTGCTGAGTGCACTGAGAAGCTGCTGAATGAGAAATCAGAGATATCCAAACTCATTGCCAGGCAAAATGTGGTGGAACCTTTGCTTCCCACAGAGCCATCCCACCTCTTATCCTACTTCTGGGATGTGTGAATTCCAGCTGTGGCAACAGCCATAGGAGTTTGTAAAAGACCCCTGAGAACTGTAAAATCAACTGCAATCAAGGGCATGTTTCCTGTTTGAACTACTTCCATCTCCCAAATTAAAACTGATGTAGGGGAAGAGGGAGTAAGGGAACAGCGTTCAGCAAACAGGTCTCCCCCTCAGAATGGTGATATTTCTGCAACCCTGGCAAATGTGATCTACAGAAAACCTAAATCATTCTGCAGTGTTGGGTAATATGTCTGCCATCTCAGACTGGAGATGTCTGCATCTCCACAGAGCAACAGAGCAACTCCCCAGTAGCTGGATATTTTTAGGAATTATGTTCTGTAAGTTTTTGAAGTTTTGGGTTTTTCAGCTTGTAGGAAGGCCCTGTGTTGCTAGAGTACCCCTTCAGAGCCCTTGCTGGTATTTTCTGGTGCCTGTTGGGATGATGGCTGGCTCCCTGCCCCAGCAGCCTAGGTGCTGGGGAGGGATGCATACTCTCCCTGCATCTGATGATTTCAGGTTCCTGTCTGCACTGATTGCTTGCAGGTGTGGGAAGAAGAGATGTCACATTGCAGAAGGGCTGAAAAAAAAGGACAATATATATTTTGAGCTAATTTAACAGCAATGTTGAATGGAACAGGGTGTGGAGCCCAGGCTCTGCTGAAAAGCAGCTCTGGTTGCTGGAGGATAGAGGCCAATAGGGAAATCTGTTCAAAAGGCTTTAACCCACCATGCTTTACCTGGCCTGTGAGTGCCAAGCAGTACTGCAGCCACTTCTTCCCATCACTGTTTGGAAGCACAAAACTGGGTTTTCCAGGTCTGCAGCTTTGGGTATCCTCCCTGGTGCCACCACCTCCTGTTGCGGTCTCCCTCTGTGCCGCTCTTCCCATCAGCTCTTGACCCCTGTGAGGAGCTGATCAGGTCTCAAAGAAGATCAGACAGTGGAAGCTAGTTTTAGAGTGGATAGCAGGAAAAAATTCATTATGGAAAGGGCTGCCAAACACTGACAGGCAGCCCAAGGTAGTGATGGAGCCCTGATCCCTGGCAGGATTTAAATGCTGCGTGGATGTGGCCCTAGGGGACATGGATTAATGGCAAGTTTAGAAATGCTGAGGGAGTGGTTGGACTCGAGGATCTTAGAGGGCTTTTCCAGTCTAAAGGATTCTGTGCATCTGTGAATCAGGAGGGAAATTTTGTGCTCCAGCAAAGAGGATGCTCCAGTGCAGGTGGCAGTGCGGCTCTGACCTCTGCTACACATGTCCACCGGGAAAGCAAAGCCCTCTTCTCCACGTTCTCTCCATGCAGCTTTGTTAATTGTTCATGAGGAGTCATTAACAGCTAAGTCATCCTGGAACCACCAAGCCAGGAGATCTAAAGGGCTTGGCCCAGCTTTTTCTGTATTAGTTCTGTGTTTGATCTTACAAACAGAAGCACCTATGTCTATGGGAGAAGAGTTGAAACCCTCCTCTCAAAGAGCGAAGTTGCTTTTTNAATGATATTTGGAACAATAAGAAAGCATTTTTTGGAACTGCCTAGTGCATATACTATTTTTTATATTGAGCTCCACTTATAAAACTATTGTTTTCATCCACTGGGAAGCTCTTTTGCAATCCCTTCACTTTGCTTAGTCTGTTCTGCTTTTTAATTTTTTAAGGCAAACTTTTAGGAGGTAGGTTTTTTCATGCGCTATGGCTAGGCCAAGTGTTGGTTTGTACAGGAACATTTATTTAATGCTATTTAAGGTGGAGGTGAGCAGGCTCTAACTATAGGATTTTTTTTTCTCCTTTAATAGTCATATTTGTTTTATGTTACATCTCTGGGAGCTGTCTCAAAATTATTAGTCCCACTGAAAACTGTACATTTTATCTCTCTCAAAGAAATTTTTTATAGAACTTTCTAGGTATCAGACTGCTGGGCTACCACTGATAGCTTCAGTTATTGCTTTTATTGTCTGCTGTTCCCTTCCAGGAGACACTTGATTTGTCTTGCCTGTTTTCAAGAATTATTAGTACTGGCTATAGTTTCTCAAATTTTTTGATTAGCTAGAGACTTAAAAAAGCTGTTTATACTCTATTTTTTATGGAAGGCTTCAACTCTAGAAATTGCTTTACTAATTGATTTCAGGATGGATTTTCTTGTGGCTGAGGAATTAATGCCTGCAGTGGTACTTAAATGACAAATCCTTTCCAATAGCCATATTGTTCCTGGGCTTCACACTTACTTTTAGGAAAACAAACAATATGTTGGGCATAACTAACTGCAGTTGGGGTTTTTCTTCACTTATATGGTTTCTGGATTATTTTGTGGTATTTTTTCCAGTAACTTTGCACTGCTACTATTCAAATATTTCTCTAATGCTGAGCATGGGCTAAATTAAACTGTTCATGAATAAGCTCTCCTAATTTCTGTGTGCTTCATATTTCATTTCCTGCTGTAGAGTGAAGGTCTTCAGACAGTTGTGTGTCACCTCTCATGTTATTCTGCCTCTCTTTGTCTCTCTACAGCAGCAGCAACAAGGGGATGTACCTGATCTTGCAGCTTGTAGTGACCACTGGAGACTGTTTTGGTGCTAGCATTGGTTTGCTGATGTCATGGCTCAAAAGATGTCTTGGCAGAGAGAGGGGGAAGTAGGACCTAAATTTTACCATAATTCCTGGAATGGCCACCCCTGTTTAAAAAAGCATCTGAACATAAACACCACCATGTTTTTTTCTCCCAGCTTGAATTCCATCTTGGATGCTGTTTCTAGGGGATATTTAGAGTGGTGGCAGATGCTGGTGCTGCTGGATTTTTGGTGATAAAGGCACAAATAATCCCATGAGTGGCATCCAGGCTCACCTTCTTAAAAAGTGGTTTTTGGGTCTGGGATCCCACCTGTTCAAAAAATCTCCCATGGATCTGCAAAACAGCCTTTCATCATGAGGCAGAGGGGACAGTGTCTGATCTGAGTGTTTGTAGTTGCATACTCCATTTGGATTTTTAATCTTCACATCCCTTGGGTCTGTGGCTTTAAAATGATCTTGTAAAACAACTTCAGAGTGAGGAAACCTTTCTGTCTGTCTTCCTTCACAGAGGTTTTGGAAAAGGTTCCTGAGAAAATCCTCCTTAGGGCAGTTGGAGCCTCCCTCTTGTAAGGACTTCGAGGAGGCATAACATGGCAGTGGTAACCTTTGACTTGTTAATTTCTCATGGTTTAATGGAAAGGATCAGCTCCTCTAGGAAAGGAAGAGAAAGAACTGCAACCCGAAGTAAATGTTTATCCCATTCTTTACATGAAGATTTTTATTTCCCACTGGATGTGAGCAGGGATTCAGACTTGCTATCCTGCAATCAGCAGGAGAGAGAGACCTTCTATTTGAAAGGAACAAGATTATTCAAGGAAAAGAATATTTGATCCTTGCTAGCTAGTCACTCTTCTAGTCTGATTAAAGCATGCATATATATTCATTGCCTTGGCACTTAATGAGGAGCCAGGAGATGGCACCAAAAGTGCTACAGAATGTGCTCTGTAAGAATATTTACCTGTGTGTGTTGTAGCTGTTAAGGGGTATTAAAAGAGTTAGACATTGATGGCACACAAGAAAGGAAGAGAACAGTCTGTTTATTTCACTTTCATATATACATGCTCTTAATTTGAAGTCAGCTCTTGGCTTAGTTCTTACATTATTTATTATTATTAGACACCATTGCCTTCTCAGCATATTTATTTTGTTAAATTACACCTCTGAAATTAAATGCAGCCTCTTGTCAGCTTTAATGTTCTTCTGCCTATTCTTATAATTATTATTGATAAGAGGTGACTTTCAAGTTAACAGCCAGTGGATTGATAAGGCAGCTGTTATTATGTTACCTGAGTGCTTTTTGGGAAGCTTAGCTCAAGGGCAAATGGTAATTTCTCCAGTGTGGAGTGCTGAATCCCCAGCCTGCAGACTGCTGGCAAAAGTGGTGTTTGTGGCTGTGCTGTGCCTGGGTGACGTTTGAAAAGCTGCCCCCAAAGTGCCCCCACGCTGCACAGCTGTGGGTACCCGAAATCAGTGAGAGTGGTGGCTTTTGGGGGTGCACAGTGGGGTGCCCCCGGTGCCTATCATTGAGCTGTCAGAGTGTTTCTGCTCCTTTCGCTTCTGCTCCTCCCTCCTGCTCTCCGAGGCCCTTCTCTTCATTCTCAGGTAGTAGATCCGGTTGGCTTCTGGGTGGGTGACTTTGCAGAGGGGCATTTTGTAGATGGCCGGGTTTTCTGACGTTATCAGCAGGAAGAGGAGCGCCGAGAGGCAGAAGGGCCAGGTGCACACTGGCAGCCCGAGCTGGAGGGGACAGAACAGACACGGGTGCACTTTGGTACTGCTTTTTGGTCTCTTTCCTTATGCCTGCCTGTGGCTAAATTCTTGTGTTTGGGAAGCTGAGAGAGCCTTGCTTTCTCTGAAGACACAGTGACTACCGAATGTCGATTCAGCTGCCCACAGAGGTCTGTTTCCCCCTGGAGTGTGTGGGGCTGCACAAAGCCTGTGACACTGCAGACCTCAGTGCTGTCAGAGGTGCAGCTTCAATGCTGGTGCTGAATGGAACCTGGCACCAGCATTGAAGCAAGTGAACCAGGTTCCAGAGCTCTGATGACTGCAATGAAAGCCGAGACACTCAAGCTCACATGTAGCCACTTGAATTCTCTAATAAAAAAGCTGACTTCTACCCTCTCTGGTTTGTAAAATATCATGTAAGGAGAGTATTATTCACTCATATTCACTCTCCCCAATGACTACATGACACTCGCAGCACATCCAACCCTCAGCCCTCTCTTTTCCCCTACCTCTGGACCTGGATTGAGGTCTTCCAAAAGCAAGATCACAGGGATAAAAAGTGGATATTGTTTTTCCTGATGTCTCCCAAAAGCAGGTGTGCTTAAAGCAGCCCATATGCAGGCACCTACATAATACCAAGAGGGTGCCAGATGAAAACATTCAGTGCATGAAGCTGCCAGTTCTAATCCTTTTTTCTTTTAAGTTAGTAAATCAATTTAATTAAAATATGGTTTTGCTTTAATCTCTCAGATCTTAAAAAGGAAACAGGGCCTGTCTGTTTTTCTGTCTTCAGTCCTTTCTTGATTTGTCCAAATATAATAACTTTACTTAAGAGAACAGTCTCCCCCTCATTTTAGTTCTCATACCCAGTTCAAACTTCAATAATGTCTGTGGGCAGGGTTGGAGAGAGACCTTGAAAGAACAAAATGAAAATTTAGATCATTTGGAATTGCTGAAAGATAATGTTCAACTAAGTACTTAATCTCAAACCATAGGCTGTTGCTGTAACTCATATATATGTGCACAACCTTGGTCTGGATAACATACTCCAAAGGTCTTTGAAACCTTATTAGCAGATATAAAGTCTTCAGGGGCACAATTCAGCTTACACAGAGTTTGTACAAGACCTGCCAACTGGCTGTAACATTCTCATTTCAGTGTTGTCAAAGCTGACATGGAGAATTTTGAGACATTTCCTTAACATTACATCCGAACAAATCAAGATGGAGTTAAAAAAATAAATAAAAAACCTCAGGTAAAACACAAATCCCACACTTACCACAGAGAGGGCATTAGCAAGAGCTGCTCCAGAGTAGGCACAAAATAATGCTGAGAAGAGAAGACCAAAGAGAGCTCAGGATAAGGAAAATATTGTTCAGTTCTCCACAAAAAATATAAAAAATTGCAATTTTTCGTCATAAAAAGTTGCACAGCCCTGGCTGGACCTGCCCAGGGCAGTGATGACATTCCCATCCCTGGAAGCATTACCAACTGTGGGGATGTGGCACCTGGGGACATGGGTCAGTGGTGGCTTTGGCAGGGCTGGGGGCATGGTTGGACTTGATGACCTTTGAGTTATTTTCCAACACAAATGATTCTGTGACTACATTTTGTCCTATCTGCTCTGTAGAGGTGGATGGTGAATGAAGAACATGGTTTTGTCAAGATGAAGAGATGGTGGCATTTCTTTTATCTTTGATTTCTTTTAATTTGGCACGACCTAACCCACATGCAGTGGGAATTGCAGAAATTCTCCAGCAGTGCTGGACTTCAGAAATTCTCTGCCATTTGGCTTCATACCACAACTGGTTACCACGGGGTCTTCTTGCCCTTGCCAGGGATGGCAGAACAGGAGGCAATGTCAGGCACCAAGGGCTAAGTCAGGGCAGGAAAATCTACTGAGAAATCCAGAAACTGTGTTCAGGACACTGAGATAAAGATAACTGGAGTCTGGGCATATCTTCACAGGAATGTCTTAAATGAGAAATTTCTTTTGTTAAACTGTTCCCATAGAGCCTGGTTTTGGCTGCTGTTGGATATAGGGCCTTTGGGTAGATGAATTTTAAACTGACCTGGTGCAACAACTCTCTTCTTATGACACACTTCCCCCAGTGATACATATAATTATGAAAAGGATGCTTCTATGAATCTGTTCAGTTAATTTGTTAAATGTTCATGGGTTAAATTGTGCTCATTTCACAAACAGTACTTTCACCCTTTGGAGATGTTTCCACGTTGTCAGGGTCTAATGCTATTCTCTCTCTACTTGTGCAACCAAGCCCAATGCTGTTAACACCAGAGAAACAACACTTGCACAGTGCCTGCTTTTGGGATGAGATTGATGCCTGGCTCTAAACCTCTCAAATTTTTACCTTCCCTTTATGTAAAAGATACTCACCACAGGCAAGTGACAGCAAATGTGTCTGCCAGGTCAGGGCGTAGAACATGCCCCCAATGGCAATGCAGGCCAGAGCACAGTTGTAGTTGTGTAAGCCAAGGTAGATGCTGTCAAACGGGGATGCAATGCTCAGAGCTGCAAGACAGAGGGCAAGGCTGTGAGGTCAGGTATGAGAGGAACCTGCAGGAGGAATCTGTCATCTCTTCCTCCTAACATCAAGATGGGTTCGTCTGTTCTCACTGTGCACATGCAGAAAAAGGAGGATGTCAAAGGAGGCTCATTATTTTGGAGCTTTGATAATGTCCCTGTGCTGGAATTTGGCACAGTCTCAAAGGTTCAATTCAACAAAAATTCCTGTGTATTCACTGAGTGTGTTGTATCCACACACTCAGGCGGAGGATCCAGCCAGAGTGTGGGAGAACCTTCTCACCTGCGTATCTTCCTTGCAGAAAGCTGTGCTCACACACTGCTTAAACCTCATACATACTCTAATTTTGAATATCAGAGGCACAACTGCATGTCTTTTGTGGGAGCAAGCAGAGTTTTCCATTTTTTCCTAGTCACATTTGTGAGATAAGGTCTAGTTACTAGAGATGGTCACCTGTGCAGTGGAAATTCTCCATGGAGATGGGAGCTGGGGTTCTGCCCCAAATCTAACCTCTCAGAAATTTCTGCAGGATTTCTCACAGGCTTCAGGAGTACCAGTGAAAAGGAGAGCTCAATATGTAGTGCACAGGCTGCTTTCTTGACACCTGTAATATTAATGCATTTCCTGCTATAGTGTCCTCATCTGTCCTAGGTTTTATCATCATGCTTGTCCCCAGAAACTTTCCCCTGACCTTTCCCTTCTAGATTGAATATCACATCTGTACAAGACCTCCCATATGCTCTTAGCCATACAAACTGTGGACAGTTTTGTTTAAAAACATGAATATAAGACAGCTACATCTTGTACAAAGTAGTTCAGAGCACAGAGAACTTGTTGGATCACTGTCTTTTCCAAGGAATCAGACTACACTTATTCCATCATCAGTATTTATTAAAATCAGTCACTTAAGGGGCATTAATGTTGTCTATCCTCTAGGGTCTGCTTCATGTCTCTCAATATTGTTTCTCTCTGGTTAGTGGAGAGACAGGACATTTTTAGTGGCATTCATTTTGGTGTTATGACAAATCCACAGCAGGGCTGAGGAGACTGCATCCCAGAAAAGTCTGTTTCTTTTCCTTGGCTGATTAGTTCTGAGGCAGACCTTTGCTTGTGGTCATCATTTAAAGCAATTGTGGTGGCAAGAAATCAGTTCTGAAAGTCTTTCTCTCAGTTTCCTTATCATATCCATGGGACTTAACACATCCAGTGGTTAGAGGGTTAAGTAAGGTGGAACAAACCACCTGGCTGAGTTACAAATCTAACAAAAATTGCAAAGATTAAAGAAAGCCTGCTTCTGTTCTTGACAGCACCGTGTTTTGTGACCTTTACTGGGAGCTTTCAAATTTAGAGACAGTTTGTAAAATGAGTGTTGTCCCAACTACCACCAAGCCAATGCAACTTTAAAGTCTGGACAGAATCTGGCTTGGATTAAGACACCTTGGTTACAAAGTGATTTGGTCAGTATTTCTTACCTGCAAACATCCCCACGGTCGATCCAATTGCAGCATGTAAACAAATCAGCGGGGAGGAGATGAGCAGAGCCACGAGGAAAATGCCTCCAGTCCAGGGGTTTCCACAACCATATACTTGACCAATGCCAACTGGGATGGATTTTAAGAGCTGCAGCAGATGGCAGAAAAAGGCCTTATTTATTGTCTGTGCCCTGAGAGACACAGAAGATATTTTGTCCAAGCTATTTGTTGAAAAGGGAAGGAAGAAACCCTGGCTCTGAGTTGGACTCTGAGTACCTCATAGAATCCCAGAATGGTTTGAATTGGAATGGACCTTAGAGATCACCTTGTTCCACCCCCTGCCATGAGCAGGGGCACTTTCCACTATTCCAGGTTGTTACAAGTCCCATCCAACTGAGCCTTGGACAGTCCCAGGGATCCAGGGGCAGCCACACCTACTTTGAGCAACTTCTGCCAGGACCCCACCACCCTCACAGGGAAGAGATTTTTTCCAAATATCTAATGTAAACCTAGTCTCTTTCAAACTGAAGCCTTTTCTCCTTGTGGGAGAATAGTTCCAAATGTCCCTCCAGGCTCTTGTAAGTAGTCTCTCTCCATCTTTCCGACACAATCTCTTAGTTAGGTCTGTGCAAAGCCTTCTCCTTTTCCAGGCTGAATAAACCGAGTTCTCCAAGCCTTTTCTTGTAAAAGATATGCTCCATCCCTCTGATCACCTTGCTGCCTCCTCTGGATTGGCTCCAGCAACTCCATATCCTTGTGCTGTTGGAGCCAGGGCTGGAGGCAGCTCTGCAGGTGGGGTCTCACCTGAGCAGGGGCAGAGGGGCAGAATCCCCCCTTTCCTGCTGCCTAAAGTGGGGGCCAGCCCAGGGCACAGGGGGCTCAGGGCTGGGGCAGGTCCAGCTCTCACCCACAGCACCCCCAGGTCCTTCTCCCACAGCTGCTCCCTCTGCTCATCCCCAGCCTGGATTGATCCCAGGGCTTGCCCTGACCCGGGTGCAGCTCCAGCACTTGGCCTTGTTAAACTTCATGAGATTCTCATGGGCCACTTCTCCAGCCTGTCCAGGTCCCTCTGGATGTCATCCCATCCTCCAGGTGTGTCAACTGCACCTCTCAGCTTGGTGCCATCTGCAAATTCACTGAGGGTGTCCTTGATCCCTCTGTCTGTGTCATTAATGAAGATATTCAATAACACATCGTGCCCATATGGACCCCTGAGGGACACCACTTGTCCCTGATGTCCACTGGGACCCTGAGCCATCAACTGCAACCCTCTGGATCAGTTACCCTGTTCTCCTTTGGGAGGATGACCCTCTAGAGCTAGAGCTAAATAAGAGGGGACTGAGTATAAATGAGTTTCTGTCGCTTTGAAATCCTGATGTTTACTCTGAATTTTCATATTGTCACTGACTGTGTTGTTTACGGCTTTTTAAGCATATCTGGGCAGCAGGAGGCCATATCCAGATGCCTGCTGGATGTACACTCTAGACTAGTTTTGTCACAACCCAAGTTTGAGTGGAATGAGAGGGTCAGGTTCTCTGCTCCCTCAGGCTCCAGCAGCCTTTCTGCTGGATCAACCAGGACTGTCCTTGAGGATTCTGTGGCACTGCTGTGTTTGCACTGAACCAACCCATGTACTTCTCTGAGCTACTCCTGAGTCATTCTGACCCAGAGGTAACATGCTCACCTTTTCTGTGAAATACCATAGATCTGTTGGTGTGAAGCTTACCAGTGGCACATTGATGTCAGACCAGGTGATATTGGGCACTGCAGCTACGGGCTTGATGAGGGTTGTGGGGAAGAAGGGGTTGTAGTGTCCTGTGGCTGCCAGGTACAGAGTCACTGCAATGTTGAAGGGCAGAGTGAAAACAGGAAGGTCCCATTTGCTGAAGATGGATCCCAGAGCACTGGACAGGACTGGGCTGAGAGCAGGAGAAGAAATACAATTATAACTTGTTCATCACAATTTATAGTGGTTTTCTAGTGCTTTTCTTTGGTCACAAAATGGTAATTTTGGCAAATAAAGGCCTATACATTTTCTTGTAGCAATGCCATGTGGTGACTACCTTACTATCTTAATCTGCATTGAACAAAAAGTTGTCGAAAGCTGGTTATCCTTCTGAAAAATATAATCTCGCATCCTTGTAGGCATCCAATACAGCATTTGGGCATGGACAGAGACAGGCAATCTGACTATTCAAATTTAAAATTTGAACAAGAAGCAGAAAAGGAAATTTTAGGAATGTCACATGAAGAACTGTGGAGAACTTCAGATGGTCTAAAAAAGCTGCTGTCTTGAGGAGGCAGGAGGGAGTTGGAAATTACCCAATTTTTTTTTTTTTTTTTTTTTTTGGGTTGCTGAAAATATGAATACAGAAAACATGTAATGAAATACAGTATGTACTATAAATAAGAAATGTACAACTTTTTTATTACATTTTTATATTAGTGTAAATATANGAAAGGAGTTGGTACCAGACTTCACTCAGACCTTGACTGATGTAATTTTGTGCTGCCCAGGTACCATCCAAAATCATACAGAGTTTTCTGAAAACTGAGACTTGTTTTTAAATAGCTTGATTGAATATTTTTAACATGTAAAGTATTTGGAGTGAGACTCAACCTAGAGTCAGAGCACAAAAACTATGTCAACCTTGAAATACCACGGCCTTTCCCAAAATTCTTTTCTGTAGAACCTGGGATATAATCTTTGTTTAATCTGCTTTCCTCAGGACATTTTCAGGCTGCCTGATTGCCACTTGAAATGTGTGTCCTACATGAAGGACTTTATGGGAGCCTATTGGCAAGGTAATATATAGTTTTTATGGGCCTCAGAAAGTTCAAGGAAGAGAAGAAATGGCCAGTCTTTGCTGCAAATGGTCTGTGCTCTCCTTCCAGCTAAATTCTTCTGCTAGAGGTGAGCTGAATAGCTCTTATGGTCTACTCCAAGTAGCAGTGAACATTAGTTAGAACATTAGTTTATAAAAATCAATTTAAAGACTTTAATTTTTCAAGGAACTGCATTTGAGCCCAAGAAGGCCGCTAAGCTGGTTATAATAAAAAAAGGACCCCCTCCAAATTATTTGACATATCAAAGGCAACATCTTATGTCCTGCTGTATAGATACTATCAGTGGGAAAAAATGCTTTGTTCTCCCTGTGTAATCTCAGATGAAGCCTATTCTTTTTTTCTGACAAGTTTGGTTCCCAAAGGAGTTTACAGATTTCCTTGCTTGCAGCTGTAGGAAAAAAAAAAATCAGTACTTCAGTGAAAATAGTGTCCTAATTTCTGTGCTGAAATACAAAGCTTCTGTCACTTACACATCTTGTAAGGAAAAAAAGGAAACAATTAAATAAATGCTGACTTCTAAAGCTGAAAGTCAAAGTATCGATTAAAGAATCACTGACGTGTCTGATTTTAAAATATTTCAGCTCTGCCCTCAAGACTTGTGAACTAAACAATGAAGGAAATTTTGAACTAAAGGCCTCAAGGAATTCTGGCAGATAAGACAAACTAAACATTCTTGCAACACATCCCGGGTTTTGAGAGATTGTTATAAGATGACCTTTGCTAAGAATGATGAAAGAAATGAAATATAAAACAAATCTGATCTTAAAAGCAGTGAAAATCCAATAATGGCTTGCATCTTACTGCTTACAGTGATTAAAATGTAGCTATTAAATTAATTTCAGTTAAGGCTGTTAAACAGATTCTGCTGTGCTGTTCAGATCCATATTTAAATGACAAAATTTAATCCTGGAAAGACATAGTCTGTCTTTTGGAGCTACTTGGAGGAATTAATTTTGCTCATGACTGGTTGCACATCTGAGATTGAATTCAGCCCCAGGATGAGTACTGCGTTGGTTCAGGGCCTGGATGAGGAGAAGGTATTTTTGTGTTGGGTGCAGTGCCTTCAACCCCTGCGTGTCCTGCTGCTGAGGGCCATTTTCAGAGGGCTGGGGTGGGGTTACTTTGCCTGTGTGCCATAATCAGTGTTTCTGTGCCCTCAGCTCCTGCCACGGCCCCCATGAGCTCTGTGTGTTGGTGAACACAACCCTCCAGTGCCACCAAGGCTGGAGTTACTGGTGTACGGCAGAGGGGGCCTCAGTGTTTCTGAGCTTTTTGTAGCCAGACCCTTCCTTCGAGAATTGTCCCTAGGAGGAGCAGTGGCACTTACCAAGCCATCGATATCACTGCCACAGGGGGGAGAAGCCACCAGTAGTAAACCCCTTTGTCAGAGTAGACGGCCATGAGCAGGCCCACCAGGATCCCGTTGTAGCCATGCAGCCCAGCTGCGATGGATGACCTGTGATGGAAACAATTGCGAGGTGGAAAGCTTTGATGAAGGTGGGCCGTCACTGGCACCCACTGGAATGCAATTTGTAAGTGCCCTGCTCCTGGTGCAGGAGCATGCAAAACCATGCAAAAGCAGTGAGATTGCTGCCTTGCACCAGCGTGCAGAAGGGGAAAGTTTGGGGACTGTTTGAGGGGGATCCTTGTGACTCAGAGGACCTACATGGTTGTCAGGATGGCTATCAGGGAGAAAGAATTGTCTGTTTTCAGGAAGACAGATAGCCACAGAGGCAGACCAGCTCTTCTGGGGCCACAGCTCTGTTGTCACCTGAGTCTTCTGTCTCTAACAAGGTGCCACCTACCTGTCCTGACTGAGGGCCAGTGCAGTTAACGTGGACACAGTGGTTCCAGTGCAGCCTGTGAGCATCCACCAGGGGTTCTGGATGAAAAGCCCCACTAAAATGATCAGCCCGCTGAGAGGGTTGTTGACAAACATCACCTGAGAGGTCCCTCGCAAGATCCAGTCCACCAGCTGAACCATTAAGGGCTTCTCTGGAGGAGATCAAGGAAAAACACTGTTGTAAAGGTATCATTTTAGCAAAATGCAATCTCTGCAGCCACTTTCTGGGCACAGAACAGTGGCGAAATATTAACAGTTCTGTAAAACAACCCTCTGACTGATTGTTATCTCTGCATACTTTGCATCTGGCACTTGAGAACTAATAGGGATGAACTGGGTCCTGCTACAAAATTTGTGGAGAGACAGACAAACAAATGGTTAATTTATAGTGGTGAGAGAACAGAATAGAATAAAAGGATTATTTGCATGGTAGATCACTTTGGATTCTGCTATAAATTCAATAAGGAGACAGACTCTTTTTGGTGTATAGATTCAAATGCAGAGGAGAACTCCGAAAATACTTTGTACATATATATAGGGAAATATGAAAAGAAAGCAATTTTGCTGTTTTAGGAAGAAAATCAGCAACCCTGAACATGGAGGTATGTTGTATATAAGAGATGGGGTCAAAGGTTTCTAAAAAGTATTATGAGAGCTAAAGAACTTAAATTAGAAAGCAGTAATTGTAGCTTGGACTGTACTCAGGGCAAAGAGGCATTTCCAGAGGACAAAGAGTTATTGCTCTTTAGAGAAGGTTATTGAACCTGGGTAAACAGACACCAAGCACAGATACCTCAGGTGAGTGCAGGGGGAAGGTGGGATAGGGCACTGCAATAACTTTTTGCTGCTGGTTCTCCTACTGCAAATTGACTTGAGTTTTTCTTCTGCCTCTCTTCTGGGAAAATTGCAAGCATTTCTGAACTGTTGTGTGTTATTAAAGGATGATAATGGATAATGGATAAGAAAGGGGAGCTGCTTGCATGTACATGATGTTCAGATGTTCATGCAATGTACATATGCAGCTTTTATCTTCTTCAAGACTTGAAATTAATCATGTTAATTTGATTGTTCATCAGATGCAGTGTAAGGTGCCAGGGTATTTTCTGAATATGGGCAATGACTTATTCCTAAGAACTCCTCCCAGGCAGGGTTAAGGAGGAGGAACAAGAAGGAGCAGTAGGAGGAAGGGGTTCCTTAGAAGAAAATGCCCAGGCTTGTCTGAACTAATTTTAATTGGTATTTGGTGTTAAGCTATACAACAGGTATCAGCATATCAGCAGAACACTTAGTTTCAATTACAGTTGCAGGGCTTTGCTCATTAAAAAGTCTATTACCATATAGGCCTTAAATTTTAGCTGTAAAAATTCAAATATAACCAGAGGACAGTGGCCAAAGCTTTACAGAACATTGAGTAAGAAAAGCTGTCTACAAAGCATGAGCCACAGGAGTAAAGAGAAAGCAGGGGAAGATATTCCCCTCTGTCTGGGGATCACACTGGTCTGGCTGTAAACAGGTGTTTCCTATTCCTCTCCCATTAATGGAGGTGTATTGCTAACAAACCTAGCCTTGACAGAGTGATGCCTTAGAAGGTTGACCTGGAACAGAGACTGGACAGAGCTAGAGAATAAAGTGGGTATTTATTGAAAAGCCTCCAGGATCCACCTTGGGTAAGACAGAAGCCTGACCAAGGCTGCACCCAGGGTGGACCAGGAGCCAACAGAAAAAATGGCTGCCCGGTCATGAGATGCTACATTTTTATAAGTTTTGGTCTGTTTGCATATTGGGGTTTCATTGTCCAATTACAGCTTCAGGTTGTGTGGTCCTGTCTTTCTTGTTCCTCACTCTGGTCCTCTGTTGTTGATGCTTTTGGGTCCGACGGTTGTCCTTGGTCCTCAGCAAGAAAAGGATTTGTTTTGTCTACCTACCCTGTGAAGAGAGCTCACTAGCACTTAATATGAGGCTCAAAACTACATCCCTATGCAGCACAGAATCTAAAATATGAAAGCTACAACTTAAGGCATCAAGAGGACCCAGTCTTACATTGCCTCTCAAATCCTGATCCCCAATAATTACGGGTAGCTTGGACTGTCTGCTCATGCATTGCTCCTTTCTGGACAGTGAAACTTTGAGATCAGTCTTGGCTTCTATGTTATGGCATTGTAACACTCTCTCACTGCTTATTGCTCCCCCAAGGCTGGGAACCGAAGAGCCTCTGCCTCTATCAGGAGGCAATTCCCTATCATCAGCCCACAGGTGGATGAGAGACAGAGGCTGATCCAAGGCAGTTACAAATGAGACTCAACCCTGAGCCCTGCTGTGTGATTCTGGGCACTGCTATGTGAGATGTGACGCTAATGATATGTAACTGATTAAGTGTGAAAGACACCTTAGGACTTGCCAGATTTTGCCTGCTGCCATAGTGATGGCCAGAGGATGCAGTGAGATTGTCTTCCCGAGAGTGAGATAATTAAACCAGAGTTTGTAATGAGCTTGGACCATGCTGCTTCTGCTCTGCCTCAAGGGGTGAAACACACTTCACTGGAAGTACTGTTGGCAATATGGATACACACAAACACATCCTTCTGCTTACTTTTCATCCACTCTCCATATTCTTTCATTTCTCCTGTGAGATACCCAAAGCCATGGTGGATCCAGTTTCCACTTCTCCACAGCAGGTCCTGGGCTCTTGGCATCTCCTTCTTGTACAGTTCCCTCTCATTGGGATGTTTAGTCACAACGATTTCGCCGAGCTCCATCCTCTTTTGGGTGACGTAAAGGGCAACTGTGAATCACAGAGGCAATGTGTTAGAAAAACCTTTTGGGTTAGGCTCTGACAACCTCCAGAACCCAGTGGTAATATCTTTTATCAAAGAAGGAATGTATATGGAGAAGGGGTCTGCCAGATCCACATCTGGGAGTGGTGTGTGCTGCAGCAGTGTCTCTTCCCAGGGATGGGGACCAGACAGTGCCCTACTGCTGCCATGGGGTTGTGACACAGACAAAGAGCTGCAGGGGGAAAGAGAGACTTGGTATGAGTGCCTTGCAGCATCGCACCCTCACTCCAGTTCCTGATGTAGCCTGTGATAGGCTGCTGGTTGGACTTGGGACATGACATCTGCCAAAAAGCTGAGTAGCACCTGCATGTTAACCATACTTGGCTGAGTGTAGCTACTGTGGCAGGTGCTGAGAAGGTAGCCTGCTGAAGTTTTTCCAGCAGTGAGCAGGAGGCAAACAATGCAAATTTCCAGGACAGCAACAGAGAGTAGGGGATGAGAAAATACAAGAGGAGAGGCTGAAGTGTGTGTCCTTTTTGATGTTGTGAGTTGAAGCTTTTGTACATCACCAGGAATCTATGATGCTCCTCATTCCACATCTGCCTTTGATAGACCTTCAAGTGCAACCTGTGGTAGCATCAAAGCACTGCACAGAAATCAGCATCCCCATGTGGCTTTTGACAAGGACAAAAGCATTTGCTCAGGGCTCTGTGCTCCTTAGTTAGCAGGTGAATATTCAGCTGGAGTAGGGGTTTATTAATCTTCCAACTACAGTTGCAGGGCTTTGCTCATTAAAAAGTCTATTACCATATAAACCTTAAAGAGAAAATACACAAATACGCTGCACTGCAGCCTGGCGAGCTACACTGCAGGTCACACCCTCAAAATTGCATCCCTGCTGCCTGAGGGAGCCTGGCATCAGCTCAGGTGATTTAGATAGAGATTTAGATTTAGATTTGCTCCGGTGATTTAGACAGAGCGTGGCCGTGTTTCGAGGCGCTGCCCCGAAGCAGACCGTGCAGTGAAGGGCTCGGCCCCTGCTCTGTGGAATATGCGCACCCTCTTCCGGCGGGAGCCTGCTTGTGGGCGGCTCAGAGAGCCTCGCTGTCAGCCCTGGAGCCTGTAGCAGCGGCAGGGAGGGAGGTTTGGCTGCAGGAAAGCCTGCTTTGCAGAGAGGCACGCTGACGGGACGATGGCAAAAACCCCCTGTGGCTCTAAATGGCCTCAGAAGAAAGTCCTTGAGCTACAAAAGCTGGTTTCCCCGTGCCCCCGGCAGCGCGTTGCTGAGCGCAGCCCTGCACTGCGCCGCGCCTGTTCCCCAGCGCTCTGGCTCTCTCTGCCGGCAGCTATCCCCCACGGCAGCCAGAGCCTTTGGGGTGACCTTCACCATCGGCCCCTGCCTGGGGAGGGCTGCGCCAGCGAGACGGGATGTTGTGTGAAACCGTATTAACAAAAGCTAAGCATCACTCGATTTGTTTGAGACTAACGGAGGAGGATTAGAGAAGGTGTTAAACGGTCTAAAACAAAAACCCCAAAACTAAAAACCAAAATTGTGGTTGTGCAAGAATAGACACCTGTAAACATTGAATCAGATAACCAGGGATTGGTTTAGGTGAGAAGGAACCTAAAAAGCCCTGCCATAGACAGGGACACCTTCCACTATCCTGGGTTGCTCCAAACCCCGTCCAACCTGGCCTTGAATACTTCCAGGGATCCAGGGGCACCCATAACTTCTATGGGCAACCTGTACCACAGTCTCACAACCAAGACTTTTTTCCTTATAGTTAACCTAAATATCCTCTTTTTTAGTTTAAAATCATTCCCCCTTGTCCTGTCCCTCCATGCCTTGTCCCAAGTCCCTCTCCAGCTCTCCTGGAGCCCCTTTAGGCCCTGGCAGGGATGACTCTGAGATTTCCCTGGAGCCTTCTCTTGTGCAGGTGAACAGCCCAAACTCTTCCCAGCCTGGCTCCAGAGCAGAGGGGCGCCTTGCACAGGAGTGTTTCATGGGGTTGTTGACAGGGAGATTTTGAGGTTCTGCAAAGCTGTGGTCAGTGCAGGAACAAACAAGGAGCAAAAGAAAAGATGGGGTGTTTTTATCATCCTTCTTTGTTTTCTGATCTGTAATGTCATCCTAGCCAGAAGCTGAGTCCAGCTCCTGGTTTCAGTTTAAGCAGTCTTGGTGGCTGTCATTTTTGGCTATTCCTTATGGCTAGCCAGGAAGACTGTGTTGTAGGGAACACCGAGCTAGAATTCCCCTTCTCCTTCCATGTGTCCTCTAGGCTGAGGAAATTTGCAGGGGTTAGATATTGGGAATTTACATCCCTCTGAGTTAGGAAGAGACCAGCTCCTACTGGAAAACCAGATACTTGCGCCTGGTTACATCCTATGAGCATTGGGTCTTTGTAAGATACATAATTTCCTTGGGTGTAGCTCTGGGCACTTTCAGGTGGAAGTCAGGCCACCTGAACCCACAACTGCCAACAGAAAGTTCCTGCTATTCCCATAGACAGCTCAACCTGGGTGCTCTAGTGAGGCACCCAATAATTTTTGGGAGGGACACGGGGTCTGAAGGCTCAAGCAGGGAAGAGACTCCAGAGCAATGCCAGGCCAGGACCTGGCCATCACTGAGGCTGCTGCTGAGGTTCACAGTCCTATTTAGCAATTGATATGGTAACAGAGATAACGCTGAAACAGACTGCCCCAGGCAGTGGTGGAATCATCATCCCTAAAAATGGTCAAAAGCTGTGTGAATATGGCACTTGAGGACATGGATTAGTGGTGGCCTTGGCAGTGCTGGGTTATTGTTGGACTCGATGATTTTAGAGTGTTTCTCCAGCTTAAATTCTATGCTTCTGTGCTCCTATTCCATTTTTTCTGCTTTGTTTGTTTGATCATGTTCTCCCTAAAATTTTTTCCAAAGGATTTCAAGGTGGTCTCAGAGAGCTGCACTGGATCCGTGTAAAGGAGACTGGAACATGTCTTATGGTCTTTAAGTTTAGGGATGCATCACTAAAAGATATTTTTTTTCCCTTTGCTGTGGTACACAGGTGTACTTGTGAAGTACAGCTGTTACCAGCAGGGAGAATAAATACCAAGGGGTTGTGACTAAGTCATCACAGCACATGAAAAGCTTACACTCATTTTAAACCCCACCAGGAAAAATTACTTGGGGGTTTTACAAAGCAGAAACGTGACTTCAG